>CAOLHI010006280.1:0-37981 GCA_948474755.1 Ctenosaura bakeri
CGCCAGCAGCGAGGTCAATGCCACGGAAGAGATGTCCACATTGGTGAACTACATTGAGCCTGTCAAGTTCAAATCCTTTGAGGTGGCCAGCAGTGAGTCAGGGTGGGGGTGCGGGGAGGCAGGGATTCAGATGGGGTGGTGGTGTTGGGGTGGGCATATCTCAGAGAAGACTTGGAGCCTTTCCGCATTGCACTGTTATAGTGCTATCATTCCACTTTCAAACTCCTGTGGAATTCTGGGGTTTGTAGATTCCTGAGGACAAAGAGTTTTCTGGTTGAGAATTCTAAATGCCCCTCCCTAAACTGCAAACCCCAGGATTCCATAGAATGCTGAAAATGGAATGATAGCACGACAACGGGGTAGTGCAGAAAGGCTCTTGAGGGTCAAGAAATGAATGACTGATCTCATAGGCCACAGCATGGACCGGAGAATTATTCAAGGTACTGTTAGGTGCAAACAGCAGCATAGAAATTAATATCATCAATATTATCATCCTGGGCTGGAGAACTTGTAGCCCTTCGAATATGGCTGAATTCCTGCTCCCATCATTCCTTCTGGCTAATTTGCTCTCAAAAAACTTCACTCAGAGTTTCACACAGAAGCGTTCATTTTAGGAAAGCACAGCAATTTTTCCAAAGGTATAAAACCTGGAACCAACTTAGATGCTTTAAGTCAAAAAGTTGCTGAGGCTACAGCATCTGAGTTGGTTACAGGTTTTATACCTTGCCATAGAAATTCTGGCACAAGTATCAATGCCTGGTTAAAGTTGTAAATGTCAAGTCACCCACCAGTACAAGCATTTTCCCAGTTATTTACATATCTTTCATCATGGGAGCGAAGACAAGTTCCTGTCAGCTTATCTATGCATAGCTGATTCTCATAACAGCTTCCCACTACTTCACGGTTTCCTCTCTTTGTTCTTCTTCCCTCTTGCCCGGTACAAAGTGACATTGAATATACATCAGTTAACCATTTGGAGCCTTGGCCAGTTTAGGAGTTTCAACCAGATGCATAGCTATGGGTAGCACTTAGCAATAGATGCATAATAGTGTTTCAGCCAGCAGTGCCCTATTTGATCTAATTCACCTATACTATTACATATATTAATGCATACATATGACACGCATTGTGACACCCACACAGTTTGGCCAGGGATGGCGCATGAAGCGAGGTATAGTTAAATAACCTCTGGAGGGCCACAAATTCCTGACCCATACTCCACGATTCTGAAGATTACATGGGGTTCCAAGTGGGTTGAATAGGAAGCTCTGCCTTAGATATGGTCAAGCAGTTTGTCCATCGTCCCTGGTATTGTCTGCTTTTGAGCAACAGTGACTTATGCCTCTGTTGGTCAGTTGTGTTTGGCCATCTTGATAGAGGGAGGGAGGTATTGCAAAACACGAAGAGAAGGTTAAGAGGGGACACGAGAGCCATGTTTAAATATTTGAAGGGATGCCATGTAGAGGAAGGAAAGGGCTTGTTTTCTGCTGCTCCAGAGACCAGGACAAGGAGCAATGGATTCAAGCTGCAGGAAAGGAGATTCCACCTGAACCTCAGGAAGAACTTCCTGACGGTCAGGGCTGTCCGGCAGTGGAATCTGCTGCCGTGGAGTGTAGTGGAGTCTCCTTCCTTGGAGGTTTTTAAGCAGAGGCTTGATGGCCATCTGTCGGGAGTGCTTTGAGAGTGTTCCTGCATGGCAGGGGGTTGGACTGGATGGCCCCTGGGGTCTCTTCCAACTCTACATTTCTATGATTCTATGATTCTACGATGGGCTCAGAAAACACATGCTATGTGAAGTTAAACCTAACCTCATTAGTAAGCTTCAAAACACCAGCATTCCCGTGGGGTGTCAAATGATATCTCAGAACGCAGTCAATGCAAGTTTTATTCCTCCCCTTGGATAAGGATTCAAGAAGGAGGCAGCAGCACAGGGTGAACTGAAGTGGAGGGGATGATGAGCAACATCTAATGAGATACCCTAAAGTCTTGTAATTTTTTCTTTCTTTCTTTCTTCTAAGAACGCAACAAATCCTATGAGATGTCTTCGTTTGTGGAGACTAAAGGTCTGGAGCAGCTAACGAACAGTCCCATGGAGTTTGTTGAGTATCCTGCCTGATGTTGAGCATGGAAGCTGAGGATGGGGAGAATCATTGTTAGCTGAATGGTTTAAGCAGCCCTGGATGACTCACTGGTTCTGCACTACACTTGAGTGAGACATGTTGGGAGTTAGACTTTCCCAAGCTTTTAGCCCTTTTGAGGACACTCTATGAATGCTAAAACTGTTAGGAATCAGCCGTCTTTTAGCAGAGTAACAGAAAAAGCATGTCTCGATCTCTGTGTGGCTTCACTGATCTGAGACTGACTTAGAAAGCAAACCAAGGCAGTTTCAGGTTACAAATTTAAGAAGGTTTACTAATAAATTTTATAATTACATATGCATTGGAGAGACTAGATCCTACCTACCTAACAAAAAGATTAGGTAAGATAGTAGCTTCATTCTTAACTCACTCTCTTCTTGGTGGAGAGGCAAAGCGTGGTTAAAGGGAAGGAAGTGGAAGCAAAAATGCAAAGAGAGGGGTCTGAGGAGTCTGGTCTTTTATGTGAGGCGAATGACCGACCCGAGGGTCTGTCCTGGGTCACGTGGTCTGGTCAGCTGGATACGAGAGCCATGTATTTAAATAACACAGAGAGCAAGAGTGAGGCTTTAGGTGAGAAGGCAGAAGGCTTTGACATGCAAAGGAAAAAGAAACGCGAAACGCGTAAGCTCCACTTATTAATTTTATTATTATTATTATTTATTTGTATCCTGCCTCTCCATATGGACCGAGGCGGCGAACAACTTACAAATAGCATGTACTTCAAAACATTTCTATACATGCCCCCAACAAGCTGGGTACTCATTTTACCGACCTGCGGAAGGATGGAAGGCTGAGTCAACCTTGGAGCCAGGCAGGATCGAACTCACAACCTTGTGGCTTGGAGTACTGGCATTTAACCACTGGAACAAGATGGGAGGAGAGAGAATGCTAGAATTTTCCAACAAGATAAGCCTTGAGCTTCTGGTGCCACTTTTGTGTGTGTGTCTGTTGCTTCTGTTTCCTGGGAATAGCAGGATGGAGAATCCAGACTGGGGGAGGAGGGGAGGTTATGATGTAGATCCAAACGTTCGTGAGAAGGAAAGATGCCATTCCGTTCTGCCAGGTCAGTCTCTGCGTGGAATCCTGGGTTCAGTTCCGGGCTCCGGACTGGGTTTAGTTCTGGTGACAAAGATCGTTAGAAGCCTGGAAACACAGTTCTAGGGAAGGGTTTGAATTTCTTCCATTTAGCCAGAGATGATTAAGAAATAACACGATGGCCATCTTCAGATGTCCGAAGGGCCGCCATATAGATGATGGATTTATTCTCTGTTGCGTCTTGGATCAGACCCAAAACCAACAAGTTCATGTTAGAAAGGAAAAGGATTTCCGCTGAACATTAGGAAAAGCTTTCTAGCAGTATGAGCAATTCAGCAGTGGAAGAGAGTGCCTCATAACTCTCCATTATTAATAGACTAGTGGACTTTCTCTCCTTCATTAGCAGCTTTTATGCAGAGGTTGGATAGCCACTTATCAAGATGGTGTAGTTTTTTGCATTGTTATATTTAAGAGACAAGGGGTTGTGGGGCGTGTGGGGAAAATGGAATGAAGCCGAAGGCTTATTGGGTACCAGTAGTCGATTAAGAGTGTTGATAATGGTTTTCCAAAAAGAAGCAGCCCCTGGATTTGCCATTGTTGCCTTGACAAATGTCCCTTGCACAGATATAACAAGAAGCAACTTAGCCGGATATACCCGAAAGGGACGAGAGTGGATTCCTCCAACTACATGCCTCAGGTCTTCTGGAATGCTGGCTGCCAAATGGTGGCACTTAATTTCCAGACACTTGGTGAGTATCGCCCTCTTTTTCTCCCCCTTTTGCTCACTAACAATGAGGACTAGCAACAGGCTTAGTCTTTATATGCGTAAAAGGAGAAGCGGTGCTTCCATCTTTTTCGAAATGGAGATAGATGCAATGTAGAAGTATTTGCAACCCCAAATAAAGAGAGTGGGTTGTCAAACTTCGTCACTGGGCTGCATTTTGGTTTAATTAGTCAAGGCTGCCCAGGCCTATATTCCAGCCATCTTGGCTCCTTTTCTGCTAAATTAAGAAGAGAGGAACTTAGCCATAGGCTTCTGTCTTTGCAGTCCCATGTAGAGCACAGTACAGTAATCCAACCGGGATATAACCAAAACTTGCGGCCATGTCTGCACTACACTGTAACAGTGCTATTATTCCACTTTTAACATCCCATGGAGTCCCGGGGTTTGCAGTTTAGGGAGGGGCATTCAGAATTCTCAGCCAGAGACCTCTTGGGCCACAGGAAACTACAAACCCCAGAATTCCACAGGAGGTTGAAAGTAGAATAATAGCACTATAACAGTGTAGTGCGGAAATGGCCTATGTCACTGTTCCTTTCCAAAAATGAAATGGAATATGAAGTTGCAGGAAGGAGGTAGAGGACAGCTGCCCATTTCTCCTTCTGCAAACTGCTGACACTTAACGCTGATATTTCCTTTCACCCAGACTTGCCAATGCAGCTGAACCTGGGCATCTTTGAATACAACCGCCGGAGTGGATACCTGCTCAAGCCAGAGTTCATGCGGCGCCAGGACAAGCTGTTTGACCCCTTCACTGAAGATATTATCGATGGCATCGTGGCCAACACTGTCAAAGTGAAGGTTTGAGCAGGGCGATGGCACAATGGCAGAGGGGCAAGAGGGAGACTATTGGGACCCAGAAGGGACGTCTTAGCTTATTATTGCTGACTGGTTGTCAGAGCCTGAAAAAGTTTGGGTGTGTGCCTTTGCAAGGGAAAGGAAGACTACAACTTCCTTTGCACAATCCGCCTACCAGCAAAGCAATGCTATTGGTTCTTGGAACTGTAATTCAAAAAAGCAACTTCTTCAAACTCTAGTAATTATAATTGTAATGCCAATTTTGAATTGAGTTGCTAGGTTCGTCTCTTGCAACATAAGAGTCTTGTGGCACCTTAAGGAATAAAGCGTAAATCCAACTGTTAATCCAAACAAGAGTTAGTTCTATCCGTTGCTGAACAATAAATCAACAGTTACATAATCCTATTAATTTTTTTTAATATTTCAGCATATATTCTTATCTTTCAATCTTTTACAATTGTTCTCCTATTACCATATATAAATTCATATATATGTGTGTGTGTGTGTGTGTGTATTCCTTTCCCACCCCTGAAAGTTTTCCCCCATCTTTTATCTTCCATCTTTCTGCTTTTCACTTGGAATTATTACTGTAGCAACTATATTTGTTCCTCTGAATTTAAATATTAATATCATTGCCACCAATTTTCTACCAAATAATATAAAATACATTATAATCTATTACATTTGATATTTTACCAATAATATCTTTGCCATTTTTTATGTTAACTACTTCTTTTCCATCATACTTTTTAAAATAAATCCTAGAAAAGATTCCCATTCTCTCTCAAAGTTTTGGATAAGTGTTTCTTTCAGTAATGTCAATTTTTCCATTTCTGTCATTTCTGACTTTTTAAATATCCAATTGTCTATCAAAGGGTTTTCCTTTGATAATATAATAATATAATATGATAACATAATCTCATTGATTTAATGGGTCTATTCTAATTAGAACTAGCAATTGGATTTAGGTCTAGCATTGCTTAGAGCTCAAATATCCATAGATTGTAACATTCTCCATGGAAAGCATGAACCGTTTCAGAGTAATTCTGAAATTCTTCAGAAGTTCAGATATATAAGTTCTGCCATGGGATAGGATCATGGATGGTAGTCAAAGAAAACTAATTAAATATAGAAAATGCAGCAGCTGACAATTTCATCATGAACTCTGACCACTCACAAAACTATTGCTGATCATACAAACATACAAAAATGCCACTTACTGATAGACAGACAACAAAGGAATTAGCATTTTAACAGACAGCACTGGACAGCAGACCCCCTGCCCCCTGTAAAATAAAGCTTGGACCCACCTTGCTTGTTGTTTCATCCCCAGATAATCTCAGGACAATTCCTGTCAGACAAACGGGTGGGGATCTACGTCGAGGTGGACATGTTTGGCCTGCCGGTGGACACCAAGCGCAAATTTCGGACACGGACATCACAGGGCAATTCTTTCAACCCCGTCTGGGACGAAGAGCCATTTGTGTTCCACAAGGTGAGACGTTGCGGATGGAGGTTGTTGCAAAGGCTGTGGCTCTTGAAATAGGAGAACCTTTAATAAGTTCACTGCTGAATTTAAAAATCAGCTATAATTTGGGTTCTAGGTTCACCAAAACAGAGCGTAGAATTATGGAATCATAGAGTTGGAAGAGACCCCAGGGGCCATCCAGTCCAACCCCCTGCCATGCAGGAACCCACAGCAAAGAATTCCCAACAGATGGCCATCCAGGCTCTACTTAAAAACCTCCAAAGAAGGAGATTCCATCACACTCTCAGGCAGCATATTCCACTGCCAGACAGCTCTGACTGTCAGGAAGTTCTTTCTGAGGTTCAAGTGGAATCTCCCTTCCTGCAGCTTGAATCCATTGCTTCTTGTCCTAATATCTGGAGCAGCGGAAAACCAGCCCATTCCGTCCTCAACATGACATCCCTTCAAATATTTAAACATGGCTATCGTGCCCCCTCTTAACCTTCTCTTCTGCGGACTAGACATCCCCAGCTCCCTAAGCCACTCCGCACCGGGCTTCATGGCTTTCAGACCCTTCACCGTTTTGGTTGCCCTCCTCTGGACACACTCCAGCTTGTCAATATCTTTCTTTAAATGTGATGCCCAGAACTGAGCACAGTATTCCAGATGAGGTCTAACCAAAGCAGAATAGAGTGGTACCATTACCTCCCTTCATCCAGACACTATACTCCTACTGAGACAACCAAGAATCGTGTTGGCTTTCTTGGCTGTTGCATCTCATTGCTGACTCATGTTCAGCTTCTGGTCTATGAAGACTCCTAGATCCCTTTCACATGTACTTTTATCCAGCCACATGTCCCCCACCCTATATTTGTGCATTCCATTTTTTCTGCCTAAGTGCAGCGCCTTACATTTCTCTCTGTTGAAATTCATTTTGTTAGCTTTGGCCCAGCTCTCCCATCTGTCAAGATCATTTTGAATTTTGTCTTCTGGTGTATTCACTACCCCTTCCAATTTGGTATCATCTGCAAATTTGATCAGCATGCCCTGTACTCCTTCATCCGAGTCATTGATGAAGATATTGAAGATGAAGCTGAGTGATGCACCCAGGTTGCCCAGTGGGTTTCCATGGCCAAGTGAAGATTCAAACTCTGATCTCCAGGGTCATAGTTCAGTGCTCAAACCACTAGGCCACGCTGGCCCTGCCTGTACCCAATGCGTTCTTTGTCTCTGTCTCTCCAGGTGGTGCTCCCTACGCTTGCCTCGTTGCGTATTGCCGTCTTTGAAGAAGGAGGCAAATTTGTGGGGCACCGGATACTTCCTGTTTCTGCCATCCGTTCAGGTGAGCATGTTACGTCGTCTTATGTCCCCCCCATCCTGCATTGAAACAGAACCCACCCTGGTTTGTTTTGTCGCTTGTCCTCAGTGTTCTGTGCTATGTTCCCCCATTGCATTATGAAAGGGCACACTGGCGTGTGTTTTCCATGTGTGTGTCGGCCAGGGGCAAGGAGGGGCATTGTGAAAAATTGTCAAATATTGGTACTGCATCACAGTCCCATGCATGATATTTTGAACACAGTTTTCCCTTCAAATAAGCTATTGGGGTGACATTTATTTAAAGGTGTAGACTGGCACAGATGGAGTTGTAGGCTCAGACACATGGGGGGCACACCAGCATGGTGAAGGCTCATATTTAGTGTTACGTCAGGGTGGGCCAGTATGGTTTCTCAGTTTTTGTGGGACAGCAACTCCTAGCATCACTGTGGCTGATGGGAGCTGCAGTAAGCCAAGAACATCTAGAGGGCCACAGTTGTTTATCATACCATGGCCTTTCACTGAGTAAAGCAGGGACTGGGAATCTTTGTCCAGATAGAGATGAACTACCATTTTCTTCCTGGGATGGTCCTGCTTGCCTATGTAGAATATTGGCACTTGCTAGTGCGTATGCCGTCATCTCTTTACGGTGCATTAACTCGGCAGTAATCCTTCCTTGTTGATGTGTGTTTTGCATTTTCTCCCGCTCTCCTACAGGGTACCACTACATTTGTCTGCGCAGTGAGAGCAACCAGCCGCTTTGTCTCCCGGCTTTGCTGGTCTATACGGAAGCCTACGATTACATCCCAGACGACCACCAAAGTAATTGCCGGCTTGGGTAGGACAGTGGGGCGGCCTTTTCTGGAAGGGTGGAGATCAAGGTGGGAACGTGTGGCTTTCCAGATGTTGTTGCATTGCAACTCCCATTAACCCTCACCACTAGCTAGGGATGATGTGAGTCGTAGCCTGGTGAAGAGCTGCAAAATTCCAGATAATGGCGTAGCAAGAAAAGCAAGCTTGGTGAAATCAAGAGGGTTTGGCATCCCGATTAGGGGTTTCTGCAAGCCTGTGCACACTGCCCTGCCATCTGACAACTAGCATTCTGCAGCATGCTTTATCCAAAACATTTTAACTGTCATTCCTAAAACCAAATTGAGGTACTAAGAACACTGCAGCCAAAGTGAAGCTATGCAGAAACAATGACTGGGCTGGCTGGGGGTGATGAAATCTGTAGTCAGGCACACTGTTGAGTTCATATAAGCATTCCTAGAATCATAGAGCTGGAAGAGACCACAAGGACCACTGAGTCCAACCCCATTCCACCATACAGTAATATACCATCAAAGCATTCCTGACAGATGGCCGTCCAGCCTCTGTTTAAAAACCTCCAACGAAGGAGACTCCACCACACTCTGAGGCAGCATCTTCCACTGTCAAACTGCTCTTACCATCAGGGAGTTCTTCGTATTGTTTAGGTCAAATTCTTTTGCCTGAAGTTTGAAGCCATTGCTCTGTGCTGCAAGCTGGAGCATGTCTTTTATTCCACCTTGAGCTTCATTGGAGGAAAATCAGGGTATAAATTTGAAATTTTATCCCACTTTTCTTGCATGGAGCTCATTGCAGCAGAGACAGTTCGTAATATCCCCGTGAGGCAGGCTGGGCAGAGTGTGTGACTAGATGAACAACATACACTGAGGATTATTTGAATCTCAATCTCCTGTGGTATTCTTTCCCTAGGATTGGGAGCCTTTTATCCTCCAGGTGTTTTGGACTTCGGCTACAGAAACAGCAGGACTGGGGGACCTGAGGTCCAAAGCAACTGAAAGATCAGATAGCAATGAGCATTATACATACACCTAAGAAAAATGATCAGCTTTGTTCATTAAGGTTTATGGGTGATTTTCCTTCTCCTTCAGATTATGCAGAGGCGTTAATTAATCCCATCAGGCACGTCAACCTCATGGACCAGCGGGCCAAACAGCTTGCTGCTCTGATAGGCGAGAGTGAGGTGAGGCTTACAGAGAAGGTATGGAAGAGGCCTGGGAGGGAAACCACAGAGAGGGAGAAGTGGGTAATAATGGAGGAAGAGTGCTGGAGGTGGCGAGCTGGGCTCTGCCTTCCTTTCCCCATTAATCCCACTTCAACTGTGCCAGCAGGAGAATGCAGAGAAGCCGCGGGAGTCGCTCTCGAGAAGCTCCTCCAATGCCACCCCTGGCCCCACTGAAGAGGCTCACAAACCACCGCCTGCCCTGCTATCCCCAACCCGGAGCCCCAGTGTGGTCCCCAGCCAAGGTAAGCGCTGAAGGGGGAGCAAGACAGGGCTGGCCTTGGGTGGTTCACCGCCGGGCCTGAAACCACAGCACTCTACCTGCTGCGTGCTTGTATAGTTGGTTGTCCGGTGTTGGTGGGTTTCACTTCCACGATTTTGATTATTTGCGTTTCTGCAACCCCTCCCCACTACCTTGCCTCTCAGCGGCTCTGATCAGGCTGCCCAGCCTTTTAAAAAAATTTACCCCTGGTCCTCTTCCTCCACCGATTGCTGCCTGGCCAGCTAAGGACAGCTGACAACCTGATTTCTTAGCACCACAACACTCTCCCGATGCCCCCACACACCCAAGAGAAAGGAAGTATAGGGAAGTATAAGGCCACCGTGCCAACCCACCCCCTTTTCCTCTCCTTTCTCTGACCTGGTTTGGACTCTGGGTGCCCACTCTCCCCACCATGCCTTGACCCCTTGACCCCCTTCCCACAAACACACATTTTGATACTTGTGATTTTTCCCCTTGTTCAAGAGTCCTGCACCCCTAACCCTAGCAGATATGGAGGGCTGACTATATAATCTCATAAACAGAGCTTTGAAAAGGTTACTTTCTTGGACCAAAGCTCCCAGACTCTCCCACCGGTGTGGCCAGCTGTAACCATGCCAAGTGAGGGATTCTGGGAAGTGTAGTCTAAGAGAATAACTTTTGCTTTGCTCTGCTTTTCAGACCAGAGGGGGGTGTCTTGGACTTGCTGCTGCTTTTACAGCTTGGTGAACCTCAGAGGGGTTGTGTTTGTACATCTCTGTGCTTAGTGTCTACCCTTTCCTGCTCAAGTGGAGCCTCACTGTGGCCCTCCATCTTTCTTTGGACTCCTGTTTTAAGCACAATATTCTAAAGAGATGATCTCGTGTCGCCTTTCCCCCATGTAACTCTGGTTATTTCTCTCTGTCTCTTTCCTTCGCCTTTCCAACCTGTAGTGCAGCGGGATGATCTCATCGCCAGCATCCTGGCAGGTAAGGTGTGACAGTTTTGTATCTGCCTTGAAGCCTTGGGACCATTTAATGAAGGTCCATTTAAAGCTGGACTGAAGATCGTGGAGATAAAAAGCACGGCCTCTGAGTGTGATCAGAGCTTAGTTTGACTCTATATGATGGCATAACCGAAGCATAGCATCCTGTTTTTTGAGATTTTGTGCCTTTGTCATGCTAGTGTCCGTTTTAGGGGTTGTGTTGGTCTTGGTTTATTCAGAGCCAGGGTAAGCTAACTTTTCGGACTACATCTCTCAGAGTCCCCCAGCCAGCCATGCTATGCAAGACCTTGTGGGACTTGTAGTCTTAAAAAAATTGTTCTGGTTCCAAGTTCCTAGTCCTTTTGACCTTATGGGGTGCAGATGGTTGGTAAAATCTTTCTGACCCTCTCTTATGCCTTTATTTTCTTTCTGTTTGGGGAGTAGGGCTTTTGCCACCCTCTAAATTTTTGCACACTTCTTTTTTTATTTCCAGAAATTTCTCCCCAGTCTGTTGAGGAGCTGCGGCAGCAGAAGGCCTTTGTGAAATTGCTGAAGAAGCAGTACCGCGAGCTGAAGGAACTGCGGAGGAAGCACATGAAGAAAATCTGCAGTCTCAACAAGAAGCAAAACTCTCAGTTCACCCTGGCGGAAAGGACGGCTCCGTAGCCGAGAAGGGTGAGGGACCTGGTGTTGCAGCCAATGCCTCTGTAGACATGTTGCTCTCATCATCCCCAGCCAGCACAATCAGGGGACAGTAGGAGATGTTGGAAGCCTGACTCCCATGTCTCCCTTTCTTACTCCATAAGCCTTTAAGCTTGCTGTCCTGTTCTGGAGGCTCTAAGCAGAGTCTGTCAGGCAGCAGAGAGAGTGTCAGTCCTAGTTGTACATAAGAGCTTACCAGCCAGGTGACTACAGTTCTTGGAGTCCTGGCAGTTCAGGTTGGCCAAAGAGAACAATAAACCTAAGGCATCAATGCAGGGGAGTGTCAAGTAGTGTGAAACGAGGTTTTTTGGAAGCAAGAGTTGGGGATCAAAAGACAAACATGTTGCTTCCTCCAGAAGGATTAGTTGTCAGCAATGAACTTCCCAAGGGAGGTGCTGGGACGTTTATAGTCTGACAGCGTCCCGCAGATATTCCCTGATTAATGAGCATTTAATATTTAAGAATTTTGATTGTTGTAGTCTCTCCCTTTCTTGCCTGCGTTCAGCTGGCATAGGTACTACCAGGTCCACATCCATGTGCCGGGAATGTTACTGTCTGTCCAAAGAACTGGCATGTCCCCCTGTCCTTCTGCTTCACCGTCTGTGTCACAGTCATAGAATCATAGTTAGAAGATACCACAAGGGCCATTGAGTCTGACCCCCTGCCATATGGGAATACACCATCAACATCATCAAAGTATTCCTGACAGATGACCATTGAGCCTCTGTTTAAAAACCTGCAGAGAAGGAGACTCCACCATACTCCCAGGCAGCATATTCCACTATCGATCTGCTCTTACTATCAAGAAGTTCTTGATCCATTTTCCTAAAATTTAAAACCGTTGCTCCATGTCCTAGTCTCTGGAGCAGCGGAAAACAAGCTTGCTCCATCCTCCATATGACATCCCTTCAAATATTCTGAAACTGGGTCTTGGGAACGAAGCATGACACTTGCTGACATAATACCATACTCCCCTCTCTACTGGAGCAGAAGTTGCTGCTCTCTGGCCTTCGCCTCCCCCTCCGTTGTATGTCTTGGTAAGTGACTCTCTTTATTTGGATGTTTTCCCCTTCCCTAGGTCTCAGAGTTCGCTGGAAGCCATGCGGCAAGGCCAAGAGCAAGACGGAACGCGACGGAAGCTGGACCTGCAAGAGTGGCAAATGCAGGGGCTGCTGCAGCTGCGGGAGGCCCAGCACCAGGTAGAGAGGGACTGCAAGCGAGAACACCTGCGTCAGGTGAGCACCAGGGGCCGCGGCCTCCCAAAGGGGATGGAAAGCATGCAGCACAATGAACAGGAGGTTTCTTGAGTGGATAGGAGCAACTCTGCCAGGCCTAGACGGGGCCTTTTGTCCTTTTCGACTTATTATTATTTTATTCATTTATATCCCATCCAACCTATTGATGCTGCAAGTGTTGCTTGTCAGAAGCAGAGACATTTCTAATGGCTACTAGGTCCGTAAAAAGTCTGTGCATGTTAATAGTTCAAGCTTTGCTCTAAGAAAAACCAAAGAATAAGGCTACTATTGCATTTCAGACCCAATACCACCAACAGGTTCCTAGCATGGCAGGATGAAGGCACATCCTGACAACTGCATGGGGCTTTCGAGGTTACAACCCACTCTTTGAATTGTTCCCAGAAACAGGCAGGCAGCCAGATGGAGGTGCTTTGCAACAAGGGAGATTGTTTTAAAGGAAACCAGAGTTGCCTTAAAGGAAAGAGCCAGATATCTAGTTGTGATGGGAAACCCTGGGGTTTGTTAGGTCAAGATGTTGGTTTGGGGGTTCATTTCATCAAATGGGCTCGATGGCCGAGCTTTTCCTCGCTCTGTCTCCTAAGAAGATCTAAACAGACTTCTCCTTCTTTTGTGAAGTTGGGTTTGGTTGGAATCCCTGAGAGAAGGAGTTCCAGTTGTCCAGTCATCTCCCTTCTTTAGCCGCTTTTATATCTTTTCAACCACTTTTATCTTTAAGTCATATATGCATCTTTTTAATTCAAAATTTACAACACATCCTTATCCACTCTATGTAAACTTTCCTTACCTCCCACCTCCCCCAATATACCTGCTTCTTTATCATGCATTTTCACCAAATGCATAATTTTCATTTTCACCATTTTCATACTCATTTATCATCTTCTTTTCAAAACCTGCTGTTTCGTCCCTTCTTAACCATTTTCTATTTCTTGCTCTTATAACTCATTAACTTTTATTTATGTAAATAAGACTCTATCATTTTATTTTTTAAAAAATATCTGATTTACACTTTAAGGTCTGTCCTTACTTTGAACAAAATCCAATACCGGTTTCCATTGTCTTTCAAACTGTTGAAATAGAAAAAAATTTGAGCCAAGGCAGCTCTGCGTTCTTCCTTAATATGCTTAATGTGTTCTTCTGTGGCTAGTCAAATTCTCTCTTTTTCCTTATTTTATTGTTTTAGCCCAGAGGTACATGCTCAGCTTGTGTTCCCAAATATAGGTCACACTTTCCAGTAAGGATGGATAAACCTGTCAGTCCCATTCTCACTGACTTTCTCAGTTTTGCCACTAGCATTCTTATTCTGTCTTGGTTTATATTCAAGGAGCAAGATTTTCCCTCCCTTACATCCCACTTTGAGTCCCTACCAGAAAAAAAGTGGGGTTATAAATAAAGATAACGAAGTAATAATAATAATACCAATAGTAATCCCTCTGCAATTTTTCAAAAAACACATTTTTCTAAAGTGCAAATATTTGCAATCATTTTGCATTGGATAGAGTATGTCAACGTCCATTCTGGAAATATATATGCGTGGCTTTTCATGAATCCTTCCCCTGCAAATTACATACCTTGCAAGCACCCAGATTTTCAAGGCAAGATGCCACCCCTCATTGCCTGACTCAGGGAGTGCACCATGGGTATCCCCTTAGAGGAATAAGATTCCAGCAAAATCTCTTTCTGAGTCCTCTTTTCAAAGCATATCTGCTTTATTTTCTGAACTGTATGCTCTTCTCCTCAGGCCCAGCAGCGCTTGAGAGAGATTGCCTGCGACTGCCAAGCCACCCAGCTGAAGAAGTTGAAAGAGACCAATGAGAAGTGAGTACTGGGGGGCAATAGAAGGAAAAAGCTAATTTTTGCCCTTATGTTGCTATAAACTGAAATCCTGTTCAGATTCAAGGACGTGGCTTCTTTGAGTCTATCCATCTGTGATGCCCTCTTCCTTTTTTCTCACCACCTTTTAAGCTCCCAAGCATTATTGTCTTTTCAAGTGAGTCAAACCTTCTCATGACGTGGCCAAGGTAGGGCAGCCTCAGTTTAGCCATCTTGGCTTCTAGGGAGAGTTGAGGCTTGATTTGCTCCGGGACCCCTTCGTTTGTCTTTTTTTGGAAGTCCGGGATTTCCACAAAACTCTTTTCCAGCACGACGTTTTGCTTGAGTTGATTTTCTTTCTGTCGGCTTTCTTCGCTGCACGTACATTGCAAGCCCTTTTGCAGCCTGAAATAACTGGTGAAAAGGGAAAGCGACCATTTCGTTACGTCTGGTTTGAAAAGGAAGTGAGGTGGGGTGGTGATGGAATTGGTGCAGCGGTGCGGAGACCCTTCCTCACTTCTGATCCCTGGTCTACACTGACTGGCAGCACAAAGTTTTCCTCAGGTCTACTAGAAGGTGCTGGGAATTGAGCCCCAGGCTTTTTGCATCTGAATGTGTGTGCTCTGCTACTGAACTAATGGGCATTCTCTCCCTCTCGGCTTAGAGAGAAGAAAGAACTTCAAAAAATCCTGGATCGGAAACGGCACAACAGCATCACTGAAGCCAAATCCCGGGAGAGGAGCAAAAAAGATGTGTGAGTTGAGTCAGGATTCAGCGGCTGGATTCATTTCTTTCAACATTTCAAACTGGAAATGGCATCATGTCCCATGCTAGTGGTGGCAAGGTGCAGCCCATGGAGGGTGGAGGGGGTGATAGAAATGTCCTGTTCCAAGAGATGGTGCCTTCCAAGGAATGGAGAAGAGAACAAGCCACAGTTTTCAAGCAAAGGCTTGTTGGGCTGTGAACTCGAGAGATGTGAATTGGGGAAATGGACTGGTTGCGGGTGGACCTTGCTGGGTCCAAAGTGCTCAATCTGTGCCACCCTATTGCCAGGGTTGGGAGAGGGAAGCAGGTTAGATAGAAGTAAGAGTCTTTTTCTGCTGATTTGGAAAGGCTTTTTTTCACTCCACAGGGAGCTGACTGAGATAAACAGGAGGCATATCACTGAATCCGTTAACTCCATCCGTAGGGTGAGTGTCCTTTCTGTTCTCAAAGCAGTGTCTAAAAAGTACTAAAAGCAGTGTCAGTTATCCATTGCAAACATTAATATTTTTCACAGCCAAAATGCTGTCATATGTGAATAAGAAGGGTAGTATTAGCAGGCTCAGGGGAACCCGCAACATTTGCAAAAGTACCACAAAGAAAGAAACCCTTGAGGGGGAAAATTCCTAAAAAGGACTGGAGAGGTAAGGAACCTCTCCAGAACCCCAACCGAGGCCATTTCTGCCCTACACTGTTATAGTGCTGTTAGTCTACTTTCAACATCCAGCAGAATTCTGCGGTTTGTATTTCCTGAAGCCAAAGAGCTCTCTGGCTGAGAATTCTAAATGCCCCCCCCAAACTGCAAACCCAGGATTCCATAGGAGGTGGAAAGTGGAATAATAGCACACTAACAGTGTAGTGTGGAAATGGCGCAAGTCGAGGTCTGTGGATTGAATTTTGAGGAGAAAGACAATGCAAAGACGGTGGGATAGAATGGAACACCCCACACTGTGGTATTTTCTTTCATATTCCACTTCTCCAAAATATAATAAAGCTTAGAAAAATCACTGTTTTATTCAGTTCCCCACCTCGTCTTGACATAACACTAGAGATGTTTTCCTGGGACCTAAAATCCTGTTTTTGTAGGCCCTAGTGTCCTATCTTGCCCCAGGCAGCTAGCCAGAGCTTGCTGCTGCACAGCTGACAGCCAAGTAGCAAACAAAGAAACAGAACAGCTCGAAATCAGTCACTTGCTTTGCTCAGTAAGCAAAGGTCAGAGGCATAAACAGGGTCCAACAGAATCCGAAGACAGAGCAAAATAGTCCAGCGTCAAAACAATCCAAGAAGTACAACAGGCAGGAAGATCAGATAAGCTCTGACAACTCCTGGAGGGGAAGAGGTGTGTTTATGTAGGTCAGCAGCTTAACTCAGCTGCTGCCTAACTAATTGCTGTCTCCTATAAATCCTTTGAGACCAGCGCAAGTTCTCCCTTTGCTGTCTACGCTCATAGGTAAGTTGTCTTCTGCGTCTGAAGAGGCAGGACTCTCTGCTGGAGCTGGCACTGCATCATGTTCTGTCCCTGGGATTTGTGGTTCTGTAACCTCCTCCTGTTCAGCTGGTCCTGGCATGTCTTTCAGTCTCTGAGTCAGAGTCCATTTCCGTGTTCTGGAAGCGGATGATGACACCTAGGCACCTTTTCTAAAGTGCATAAGGGATAAGATGGCACTGCTGCCCCCTCAATCTATCCCCCCTTTTCCCCCAAAGCTTGAGGAGGCTCAGAAACGGCGCCAGGAGAAGCTACTGGCAGGCCACCAGGGGATACTGCAGCTGATCGAGGAGGAAGAGCCACGGGTGAGTGTCCCAAAAGCTTCTTCCACAAAGGGCAATTGGAGCCCGGTGGAGTCTGGGAGGAGACGGTTCCTCTTGGTGCAAGGACTGCAAAGGGTGAGGAGCCTTTGGCTCTTGGGCTGTTTTGGACTATAGCTCCCTCCTTTCTGTACTGCTGGCCATGCTGGGTGAGAGAGGCAGAAGGGAGGTGTGGAGCCAAAACAATTAAAGGACCGAAGGTTCCACAGTTTCTAGGGACAGCAATTGAACTGATTTTTGCTGTGCGTCTGAGCCTTTTTGCTTCCTGTTTGTAATCTCTTTCTTTGGGTTTTCTGTCCCCCCATACCAACTCCTGCCGCACAGTTGGCAGCCCAGCTAGAACAAGAGTGCGACCTGGAGGCCCTCGCCCTTCGTCAAGAGATTGGCTGCTACCTGCAAGAAGAGCTTGACAGCAGGGTCGGCAACGGGTACCCACTGCCCAGATCCAGTGCCAGCTCTCCCGCTCCCGAAGAAGAGCTCACAGTCCTGTGAAACTTGGAGGCGGCGGCAGGGGCAGATCCTGCGGTATGTGACGGAGGCGGAAGGGGGTCTTCCAAGCGTCTCCCCCTCCCCTCCAATCCAGGGCTCGTTCGGCGTTCGTAGCGGGCGAGAGCCAGTGGGAGGAAGAGAAACCACACTAAAAGCACTTCTTTGCCTTTTGTTGTTGTTGTTGTTGTGGCTTTTTTAAAGAAAGAACAAATGTTTTATTTTTTTAAACTAATTTTTTTTAATTAACTAACTGTAATTTTGGCTTCTACGATTTCTCGGTTTTGTCTGGAGGCTGGAGAAAGACGCGGGGCGGAAGGAGGGGGTTAAACTTTGGACAATCCCTGCCCCACGCGTGTGTGCAAGGATATGCGTACGAACACACGCGCACACACACACATACAGAGAGCACATGTGTGCTGGGGGACAGGAAGGGAGTTGGGTGACCTTTTAATGCACTGTTGGGGGAAAGTGGGAATTTGTACCTCTCCCTCCTATCCTTCTCCCACGCAGAGGGGCTTGGGAACAAAAAAGGGCTATTTTAAATACAGCCTCTCCCTTTCTCAAGAGATGGTTGAAAGGTAAGGTGCAGAAGAGACAGCTTTGTAGAAATGCTTTTGCTCTCCCCTGGGTTGTCGATCTCTCTCTTCCCACCTCCCCTTGCTCCCCGTTGGGGTGCCCTGTGGGCAACTGCTTACCCCCAAAGGCAGGCTGTGGGGAAGGAAGTCTTTGGAAAAGCTACTTTATTGTGGGAGGAAGTTCCTGTCTGCCTTTTGGGGCTGATGCAAAGGACAAAGGGACAGTTTTTGGTCTGTGTGATTGTGACGGAGTCACAACCTGGTCTCTTTCTTTCTCTAGATGTAATTTCCCTCCTCCCCCATTTGTCTTCTTTTTAAAAAAAACAAAAACAAAAGTAATAAACTCATAATGCAATTGCCTGCTGTTCATTTGTTGGCATTGGTTCATGGGAGGGAAGGGCAGCGGGATTTCTGGGGGACTGGATGTGTCTCACCTGCTGCAGTATGTCTTTCATCAGAAACTGGTTTTACTGCTGCATGGCTTTATAGTAACTCGTGCCATTTATCTACTACTTGTAGGTTTACAAACTATGCCCACTTGGGGAGCCTGGACAAAATTTCTCTGCCTTCCAGAAGCTGCTTTGTAACAGAGTTCAGCTACTGCTTTTTTTTAGCTTAGTCATGTCTGTGCTACCTGGCAGCAATTCTCTAGCAGAACAACAGGTTGCTTACCTATAACTGTGGTTCTTCCAGTGGTCATCTGTTCCTTCACACAACTGGGCAGGGTTCTCTTTGCAAGATCTCTGCAAGGCTGTCTTCTCTCTTCACTTGCTGTTCGTCCTTTTTTATTCTGGAGATGCTAGAATTGAACCTGGGGGACCTTCTACCGGAGATGCTAGAATTGAACCTGGGGGACCTTCTGCAACCTGGGAGACCTTCTACAAGGCAAGGGGTCCGTTGTTAATCAGTGGCACTGCCAGCCAAGTTCAGGCTGAGCCAAGAGGGAGAGGGCAAGTGAAGTGGGCACAGATGGCATCAGCAAAGGAATTGGCCTATGGAAGGCATCTTGCCCACAGCAGCCCACCACAGGCCCCATATCTACAGCTGAGACTGCTTGTCTACAGCGGAGACTGCTTGTAAGAGTTCTCTCCGGACTAAAAAAGTTTTAGGTCTGTTTAGCTCAGTGGGCAATGGATGGCCTTCCTGCTGTATTTTCCACCAGCCATAGTTGGCATGATCAGGGCTGAGGAGCAAAGGAATTAGAATCCAAGAACATCTGGAGGACGCAGTTGGCCACCCTTACTCTAAGATATACTGCACCTTACAGCAAATCCCTATATCAGGTATTGTTTCTATTCTTTGGGTTTCGGGGACCAATACTTTCAGCCCTTTGGGAAAAGCAGGGAGACATAACCCAGCAGGGTGGGTAAGATTTGCTGTGTCTGTCGTCTACCGATCAGAAGTAAAAGATGTTTTAAAAGCCTGCAGCGTTTGCATCCAGATGTACACTTCATGCTTTGACTTGGGCCATTTCCACACTACACTGTTATAGTGCTATTATTCCACTTTTGACATCCGATGGAATCCTGGGGTTTGCAGTTTAGGGAAGGGGGCATTTAGATTTCTCAGCCAGAGAGCTCTTGGGCCTCAGGAAACTACAAATCCCAGAATTCCACAGAAGGTTGAGAGCGGAATAATAGCACTATAACAATGTAGTGCAGAAATGGCCTTGGAACAGACACAGTTGCAATCCTAGAGACCAGAGTTCGATTCTCTGCTTGGCCATAGAAACCCACTGGGTGATCTTGGGCATGTCACACACTCTCAGCCCCCAAAAACCCTGTGATAGGGTCACCTTAGGGTCCAGCCCGGGTCCTGGGATGGGAACATGCCAGAAACGACTTGGAAGGCATGCAGCAACAATTTTGGGCTAGCTGTGTTCTCTGCCTCTTAGGGCTCCCCCTGCCCAGACAGTCATCACCAATTTTTGTCCAGTTTCCCAAAATGTCTGTGTAAACTAGAAAGAATTGTTTTTCGTCTTGAAGGCTGCAGTTTTCTGGTTGTATTGTTACGCAGTATGGGTGGTTTGTGGACAGGATTTGGGAATAAAGGGCGCATAAATGTCACAGAGATTCATAGTGCTGGAGAAGAGTTCTTTCGATACCCAGGACAACAAAAAAGAGAAAATAAATGAATATTTGAGCAAATCAAGCTTAGGCTCTCATGAGAAGCGATACCCAAACCGAGGCTGTTGGATTTTGGATAGATCATGAGAGGATGGAAAAGATTACAGTGCTCTGAAAAGTGGAAGGCAGTAGGAAAACGGGGAGACTGGACTACAGGTAGATTGGCTCAATCCATCAAGGAAGCCATTTCCCTGACTTTGCAAGACCTGGGGCTTGATAATTGGGGTTCTTAGGGGGGTCTCTTGTTTGCAGGGTCATTGGAGGTCAAAGTCAGCTTGATGGCAGGCAACAACAAATTGTCATGGCCTTATTCAGCTGTGTTTGTATTTTGAAGTTTCACACAAATACTGAGTGGGCAAACTAGCAATAAGGAAACAACTTAGCGGGCTTGTTTTCTGCTGCCCCGGAGATGAGGACAAGGCGCAATGGATTCAAGCTGCAGGAAAGGAGATTCTACTTAAACCTCGGGAAGAACTTCCTGACGGTCAGAGCTGTTCAGCAGTGGAATAGGCTGCCTCCATGGAGTGTGGTGGAGTCTCCTTCTTTGGAGGTTTTTAAGCAGAGACCGGATGGCCGTCTGTTGGGAGTGCTTTGATGTGGGTTCCTCCATAGCAGGGGGTTGGACTGGATGGCCTCTGGGGTCTCTTCCAACTCTATGATTCTATAATTCTATGAACTTCAGTTGTGGTTTTGCCAGGGGATGATCTTTTGGGGGCACATTTAGTGGAGTTTTGGAGCCAGTATAGCATTGTGGTTTAACTATGATGCTGGAGGCAGGGGTTCGAATGCCTGTTCGGCCATGAAAATCCCCTGGGTGACCCTGGCCGAGTCACACTCTCTCAGCCTCAGAGGAAGGCAAATCCCCTCTGAACAAATCTTGCCCAGAAAACCCCAGGAAAGGTTTGCGTTAGGGTTGGCATAAGTTGGAAATGACTTGAAGACACAAAATAAAAAAGGTAGAAGCTTGAGAAACGCCCTCCTGTGGCCACCGCTAGAAAAGTTTTCTCCGTCCCTTTGAAACAATTGCTGACAAGTTTGGTTTTGAAGTTAACACTTTTTTGGGGGGGGGGGTTAGCTTATCACTTATGCGCTTTTGCTTCCACCATACTAATTGTAACCTAGAGTCCAGCTGTAATCTAATCCAGTTGCCCTCCCACTGTACTTGCCAGCCTTCCTTCTCCAGATTGCAAAGAGCAATTTCAGGTAGGTAGCCGTGTTTGCTTTGGTTGCAGCATAAAACAAGCTTGTGGCATCTTAAAGGCTAGTAAATTTTGCTTGACATAGGCTTCTGTGGCTTCCTGCCACTTGTTGGTGTGGGATGCAATTCCTCATGCCAAATGGAGCTCATTGGCTTTATAGGGAGCCCCTGATCCGAGCCCGACTCGTTTTGGTCCAGTTTGGTTGCTCACAAGTTATGTTCGGAACATGTGAAAAGTAGCGATGGGTGGAAGGATCTTCCTAGGAAACCCTTCTGGGATTTGCAGTCGTTCGGCAAGCTCATAACTGTGTAACAATAGCAGTGACTCCACTCCCCGAAACGATATTTCTGCAATGGAGAAGGCTTGGGGTAAAGCAAGTGTGGAGTTCAGATCTGATAGCCGAAACAAACGGTCGGGCTCAGATTGTGAAATGGTGTCTAAATGTTAACACCATTTGCATTGGGCTCTGGCTGGTGGATTTCAGAACAGTAGTTAAAGAACCACCACCAGAATCTGGAAAGGATGTTTTTTGAGCTTTGCAGCAAAATATTCCCGGAAAGCTAGAACTTTGCCCATCTTTGGGATAGAGTTAAGACCAACCTGTTGCCTTCACTGCCATTTTGTGAACCTTTTCCATTCTCACTGATTTTGCAGACCATCTCCCCCCCACCTTTTTACCTACCTGTGCTTTGGACTCTAGTTGGCCCTCCATATTTGCTAGGGTTAGGGGCACAGAACCCCTGTGGAAAAATGCAAATCTCGAAATCTGTCTGTGGGAAGTGGGCCAAAGCATGGTGGAGAGAGTGGATCCACACCAAGTCAGGGAAAGGAGGTGGGTTGGAATGGTGTCCCTATCCTTCCTTTCATTCATCTCCTTCCTTGGATGTGGGGGGACATCGGGAGAGGGTTTGTGGTGCTGAGAATTTGGGTGCAAGCTGTCTTTAGGGGGCTAGGCAGTGGCTGGAGGACGAAGAGGAGGACCACGGGCGGGGTTTCTAAAGGGTTCCGTGACCACATTAGAGCCACTGAGGAGGAAGGTTCCCCGAGAAAAAAATGCTTGAGGCGGTGAGGGCAGAGGTTGGAGAAATTTCCAAATAATCAAATCCATGAAAGTCAAACCCACAAACGTGGGGGGCCAACTGTACATCTCTACCCAGTTTTTTAAAAAAAATTGTGAACAGCCTGGAAATTATGTCAAGGTCCACAAATCAAAGTTGACTTAAAAGAGTAAGGAGTAACTCTCTCCGAGGAAGCTGGAGTTGTCCAGCCTGATTAGCCCGGGATATTGATTAGCATGAGAGCCAGCTTTGTGTAGTGGTTTGAGAGTTGGACTACAAGCTTGGAGCCCAGGGTTCGATTCCCTGCTCAATCCTGGAAACTCACTTGGGTGACTTTGGGTATGTCATACACTCTCAGCCCCAGAAAACCCCATGATAGGTTTGCCTTCGAGTCTCCGTTAAGTTGGAAACGAGTTGAAGGCACACAACAGCAGGCAACTTCAAGGTGTGTGCATGCATGTGCGCGCACACCCACACACTTTTCAGCATTTTTTAGATTCAGCATTTGAAATCCTGTTGGTGCCAAATGAGCATGTTAACACATGCTTGCCTGCATGTATCTCTTGTTTGGAAAGGAGCATGAATAGCTATGCAAGGGGCTATAGCTTTGTGTACTGTCCAACCTCCACCCCCCAGAACCTGCCAACCCCCTTGGGACATTGCTACTGCATGGGGTGGGGAGAAAGGAAGATGACTGAGCAATGGGGACTGCCTCCCATCCCAGCTGCAGTTACCTCTATCTAGAGAACTGCAGCTAGGGCTGGAAGCAGACCCTGCTGTGCTCGGTCATCTTCATTTCCCCTCCTTGGCCATTCAGTGGCTATCGCAGTAGCCCAAAAAACTTGACCAGGTGCTTCATAGGGCGGAGAGCTGAGAGGATGTACCACTCATCTGGAGTGTTAACGCTTCTCCTGCAGAATCTCAGTGGTGTGGGTTTTTTTTTTCTCCTTTAAAAAAATGGCACAACTTTCTCCAGCAATTTTTAAATAACTTTCTTTTTTAAATAAAAAAAGGAAACACAAAGACACAACACAAAACAAATCCCAAGTAGTGCAGGCAACGGGACACAGAGAGAAAAGGGCACATGTCGGGGAAAACCGGACGGCAGGCGCGAGCAACCAGCAGCCACTGGCGAAAGACACAACGGGCAAGCGTGGACACGGAGTGACACAGCGACAACGCAAGACCAGACGGGTCGTGGGGAGGGGAACAGGAGCCGCCATGCAAACGGGGGACATGAGATGCACCGATACCACCACCCCTCTTGTTGCGGGGAGGCTGGGAGAAAAGGAAGCACCGAGCACAGCGGCCACGGCATACGGAAGGGGGGAAAGGGGAGTCCACATGAAGGGGACGGGGGAAAGGGCAGACAGTCGAATCAGCGCCAGAGGTTCGTGGGGTGGTTTCTTCCCCTTTTTCTTAAATAAAAATAAAATAAAGTTTTGTCTTCTTCTTCTTCTTGTAAGCAAAATAAATCCAACTAAATAGAAATCTGGGTTCTGTACAGAAAAAGGACACGGGAAAGATCGGGGACGTGGGGATTGTGCAGCGGATGGGAAGGGGAGGAAGACTAGCAGCTATCTTCTGTTTTATTTTTATTTTTTTGCTGTTTTGGAGTTTGTGCTGTTCTGGGGTTTTTCTGAGAGTGCAGATTTTTTGAGAGGGGGAAATTGACTGTGCTTGGAACAAGATAAACCGGCAGATCACGCCACTTCTGCCCTGGTTTTTCTTCCTGTCTCCTCCGGTCGTGATAAAATTATTTGGCCAGGAGGAGAGCCAATCGTGCAAATCTCACTTTTTGCACCTGAGCGTTCAGGCACGTTGCCAGTCCCACAAGGGACACCGGTCAGGCATCTAAACCTTCGGGAGGTAAAGAGCCCTCCTCGGCTTGTATCATAGAATGTGAGGCCAGGGCTCGGTGTGTGTGTGTGTGTGTGTGTGTACGGACCTACAGGGACCGAATCAGTCCTGACTTGAAATATTTGCAAAGATGGTAAGCGCTGGCTGGGAAGAAGAGGGGGTCATTGTGTTTCTCCCCACCATCGGAGGCTTACGTCTTCACCCAGACCAGTGTCGAAGGAAGCAGCCTATGGCCTGCCCCATCCTTCCTTGTCCCTTTCACCACGGCCCCCCATGCACACCTAGAATTGGGTAAGACAGGTCGCTAGGAGGCTGGTGCCCCCCAAATGTGATGGTCGCCCAGGAAGCAAGGAGTATGTGCCAGAAGGCGGCAGGAGACCGGGAGACTGGGGGCAGCTCCGTTTCTCAAAATAGAGGAGCAAGACCCTTTTGTTGGTCCATCGCAGAGGGAGACTCAGCAGTGGGCCAGAGTTTGACCCCGGGCCTTGGAGGAAAAGCCCATATTTGGTCACCGTTGTTGTCAGTACTCAGCCGTGAAGGGTAGCGTTGGGCAGAGTCTTCCCCTCGGAGTAGCAGGAGTGGACGTCCCCCTGTTGGAGCGGGACACAGCGTTGGGGGGACACTTCCGTTCAAGTCATCCAGGGATCCGTCTCCCGAGGTTTGAGCTGGCCGAATAGCCCACGAGCCCCCTTAGAAGCCCTTGATGTGGCAGTAAGCCTCCAGGGCAGCCAGGAGGATGTAGATCAGCCAGAGGCTAATAAAGAGAAGGGTGGCCAGGATCTTTGGGGTGCGGGGTCCGCCCAGTTCTCCGCCGATCGGGGCCGGCGCCGGTACAGTAGCACGGCGATGCTGACGAAGGCAAAGATGGTAAACAGGGTGACCGAAAAGGCCAAGGTGCCCGGCTGCACGCGGAAGGGCTGGCCCTGGCTGGCCCAGTAGCCGGCCGCAATCGTCCAAGCCACCCCGATGCCCAGGAAGACGTTGACGGCGTTGCTGCCCGTCACGTTGCCGATGGAGGCGTCCGCGTGCTGGTCTTGGATGGCAGCCACTTTGCTGGCAAAGGTATCTGCGGAGAGGAGAGGAGAAATTTCACTTAAGAGGAGACCCAGATAGATATGATGATGATGATGATGATGATAATAATTAATAATAATAATAATATCCCGCCTCTCCCAATGGATCGAGACGGTACTATAGCAATACATCAAATAAATTAAAAGCATTAAAACATAACCCATCCTCCCCACCCACCAACCCATCTAAAACTCCCCAAAACATATTAACTATTTGAGAGATAATGCCTAGCCTTCCACCCTTTTAAAAGCAGTTCCTGTTCTAGCTCCAGCTGTGGCGGAACTTGGAGCGTGTGGCGGGAGGACGGGAGGGGGCGTGGCTGCAGTGTGGGTGCGTGGCCAGGGCACGCGGGGATGTGGCTATGGGCTAGGACGCCCCAAAAGCATTGCCACCTGGGGCAAACCACACCTTCCGCACACCTGTCCCTACGCGACTGCGCTCCAGGTCTCGCCCAAAGTGGTTCTCGTTACGGATGTGTCTTTAAAGAAAAGAAATTTTTGCTTTCCAGTTTATCGAAAATAATTAGTTACTTTAATAGTTACTTTAATTGGTTACTTTGTTCTTAATGCGTTTTAGGGGATTTTAGATGGGTTGGTGGGTGGGGAGGATGGGTTATGTTTTAATTGCTTTTAATGTATTTGTTTTTACTGTTGTAGTACCGCCTCGATCCGTCGGGAGAGGCGGGATATAAATAAATTTTATTATTATTATTATTAATTAAAAAAACACATTCTACAAACTGTAACGGGAAACAATCCTGTCGGAGGACATATCTCCAAACGTAACCCTATCAGTTGCTAAATTTTTGTCATCAGGTATTAAGATCAAGAGAGAGAAATATCTAAACAATGTTGGGATACTGGCAATGTATTTTAAGACCAATTCAATTCTATTGTTTTTAATGAGATGGAATTAATGAACACCTATTTACTGTATTTGCCGGCATATAAGGCGCACCAGCATATAAGACGCACCCCATTTATATGCTGGCAAATGCTATTTCCCAGCGTATAAGATGCACTGGCATATAAGATGCACCCCATTTTCAAACAGTATTTTTCAGGAAAAAAAGTGAGTCTTACATGCCAGCAAACAGGGTATATTTTATCTAATAATCCATATTATTTATGACTTTAATTTACTTCATATATTCCTGTACCATTTTATGCATTTATGTCCTATTTTATACTTTTATATCCTGTTCATAGTCTACCTTATTTATATATTTATATCCTATTTTTAGTAGGTGCATTTTTTCTATATTGTACAATTGGATGGTTAACTATCGGCCTTTCTGCACTACACTGTTATAGTGCTATTATTCCACTTTCAACATCCCATGGAATTCTGGGATATGTAGTTTATTGAGGCCAAGAGTTCTCTGGCTGAGAATGCTAAATGCCCCTCCCTAAACTGCAAACCCCAGGATTCCACAAAATGTTGAAAGTGGAATAATAGCACTATAACACATAGTGCGAAAAGGCCCTATGTTGGGCCTATAGACCGTAAAATAAAGTTTGATTTGATTTGACAATCTGTACCATGAAACATACTGTCTGTCTGGTGGTCGTCTCGCCACCCATGATGACAGAACGAGAGACGCAGCATGAGCCGGCACGGGGCCGTGTAATATTCCTCCTCCACCCTTTGGCCAAGCCCACACCCTGGCATCTCTAAATGTAACTGTATACATTTCAGTAACACCATGCAAGGAGTGGATATTATCTGTTGAAAGGGCAGTAATTGTTGATTAATTATAATTGTTAGTTAATCTGCCTTTGAATCCACTCTTGAATCTGTTTAAATTGTGCCCTGCAGGCCCACCCATGGATTGGTTGCCGTCAACAGTAACTGCCACTCTCATTGCTCAGTCTACCAAATAATGCTCTAGCCTTCCTATATACACTCATGTGTAAGTCTAGAAATTTTAGTCAAAGAATCGACCCCAAAAAACTGTGCCGACTTAACTATGGGCCAATGTAGTTAACTTTTATCAAAAAGGAACCACCCCCTTCTCTGAAGAGAGTGGCAAAAGCCCTTTTTGAATGCCATGATTTTGTATATACAAATATATACAATATATAAATATATACAATATATAAAAATGATGCATGTCTAAAAAGTGTGTCCCCAACATGAAAAGTTTGGAAAGCTCTGCCTGATGCACAACTTATATAGAAATATATACAATATATAAATATATACAATATATAAAAATGATGCATGTCTAAAAAGTGTGTCCCCAACATGAAAAGTTTGGAAAGCTCTGCCTGATACACAACTTATATAGAAATATATACAATATATAAATATATACAATATATAAAAATGATGCATGTCTAAAAAGTGTGTCCCCAACATGAAAAGTTTGGAAAGCTCTGCCTGATACACAACTTATATAGAAATATATACAATATATATAAATATATACAATATACAAAAATGATGCATGTCTAAAAAGTGTGTCCCCAGCATGAAAAGTTTGGAAAGCTTTGCCTGATGCACAACTTATATAGAAATGTATACAATATATAAATATATACAATATATAAAAATGATGCATGTCTAAAAAGTGTGTCCCCAACATGAAAAGTTTGGAAAGCTCTGCCTGATACACAACTTATATAGAAATATATACAATAGATATTTATGTTTTGGGAACACTAGTTCCCATCACCTGGTCCTTTCAGCATTTGAGTTTTGCAAAGCAACTGGGATTTGGGAAGGAGTTCTTGTTCCACTTCAGTCCTATCCTTATAAATATATCTGAATAAGAAGCTTCTCATGCAAATTGGTTTTCGCAAAGCAGCTGAGGTCTGGGAAAGAGGGCTTGTCAATCTAACTTCCACAAAATTTATGTGTGTTAGCTTGCAGAGGAACCCATTTTTGCTCAAGTTTGCTTGTAATCTCAGATCATGGGAGATCCTGGGATTTGTAGTTTCCTGAGGCCAAAGAGCTCTCTGACTGAGAATTCTAAAGGCTCCCTCCCTAAACTGCAAACCCCGGGATTCCATAGGAGGTTGAAAGTGGAATAACAGCACTGTAACAGTGTGGTGTGGAACTGGCCATTATGTGTGGCAATGTGTGTAAGAGAAAGTGTGTGAATCTTCAAAGCAAGAGAGGAGAGATGAAGTTTGCAACCAATAGAGTGAACTATTAGCGGTGTGAGAAATTTTTGTTTGGAAATGAATGGTGAAGCAATGCTGTGCAAGCAGGATGAATATTTCAAGCAGGAGGCCCACAAGTCATGCGCAATGTATCTGTGTTCCTCTCTGAGCCTCAGACACAGTTGCTACCCCGAAAAAAAAAAGTCTGCACTGTGTTGTTGCACAACCACAGTTTGGTTCCTTGCCAGAAGCCTCCATTCTTCGCACTGCTGCCCTGATAGCACATGCATGCGCATGCACCCACCCCTCTACGGATATTTAAGCACTTTGCAGGGCGGGTGTCTTTCTCTCCCCCTCTCAGCCTGAGGTTTATCCTTATCGCCGTTTCTCCACCACCTCATCAAGACAGCTTTTCTCATTTCTAATCCTGTTCTCCAGACAGCCTGTTAAATGCAGCCGCCTCTCTTTCCCATGCAATCCTCCCCCCACCGCAAACCAACTAATCCCCCTCCCACCTCAGCCCCTGCCATTGCTTCTGGCTTTGCCAGCCACATGTCCATGAAGTCAATTTTTTCTGCTTTTTCATCAGTCATTAAGATGCACCAGAGGCCAGCCTCCAGTGACCGAGCTGCACCCTAAATAGCAAGCGCTGACTTAGGATTTGCGTCGGCTCAAAGTCTGTGGGGGGCACATGTAGGCACATGGCTGTCTAGGAAGGATGCAGCCCTGGGGGAAAGAAGCAAAGGCTGTCTATACTCTAACCCTGGCACTCAGAGATTTCTCTTTTTTGGGGGCATGCGGGATGGGGATTCTGGGAGCTGCAGTCCAAAAAGGAGGAGCCCTGGTGGCGCAGTGGTTAAATGCCGGTACTGCAGCCACAAGGTTGTGAGTTCGATCCTGCCGGGCTCCAAGGTTGACTCAGCCTTCCATCCTTTCGCAGGTCGGTAAAGTGAGTACCCAGCTTGTTGGGGGCATGTATAGAAATGTTTCGAAATACATGCTATTTGTAAGTTGTTCGCCACCTCGATCCATATGGAGAGGCAGGATACAAATAAATAAATTAAAAAAAAAGAAGAAGTCCATTTTCCAAGCTCAGTCTTGTCATCCAGTTCTACCTGCTTGCAGGGCAGCTATGAACTAGTCTCTTGCAGTTACAAAGCTGGGAAAACCTATTTGCATTTTGGAAATTTTCTTGTTGCTCCTGAGTTGCTTTGCCTCCACGCATAAATTCTCCTACACATATGTAAGTTCCTCTAAAGAAGCAACTGGACATTTTTGGAAGCTCTGCATTCAGGCCTGCCCGGTTCTGCAGAGGACGGACACAGACGTGTGTCCAGCTACACAACTCCGTCCTTTAATCCGACTCTAGTGTAGCACAACCCATCTGTTAATTCCCCACACAGAAGTTGATGCTAAGCAGCCCTGATATAGGATCTTGGCTGCTTCTTTAAAAGGTTTAATGAAGCGCTGTAACGGTTATAACACCAAAGCACTGGGATTTTCTGATTAGCAAAGATAACAAAATCATCTGCAACCCCATCTCAGAGTTGTATTGTCTGAGATTTCACTACAGTCCTTGCAATAATTGGAGGCAGAAATTGGTTTTCTCAAGATGGGTATTTTGTGCAAGCTATTCCTGTTATTATGCAAAGTAAGAGCAAGATGCCTTTCTTGAATAGACAATTAAGAGCCATTAGCTTTACAAAAGACCTGCTTCAGGTGGAAGTGGAACCGGCTAGAGCTGATGTATTGACTCTGAGGTTAACTGTTAGTCCTGCTTCTGATATACGTACATGTAGCTAAACACTGGAAACACTTGAAAAGTTGACTGCTGACCTGGTAACTGCCAAGCCCCAGGTGTGTGTGTGTATATGGGCTGATACTGCACACAGCTGCTAGCTATCTGTGGAGGAGGAAGAAGGAAGGAAGCCAAGCAGCGGAGACAGCTTCTCTCCACCTCTGCAGTCCTCTAGAGAACAAGAGGCAATGTTTAAATATTTGAAGGGATGTCATACAGAGGATGGAGCAAGTCTGTTTTCTGCTGCTCCAGAGACTAGGACATGGTGCAACGGATTCAAACTTCAAGAAAAGAGATTCCATCTAAGCATCAGGAAGAACTTCCTTATGGTAAGAGCCATTCAGCAGTGGAACATGCTGCTTTGGATGGTGGTGGACACACACCACTCCTGAACTTTGCGCACATCCACCCCACTCCACTGAGTATGGCTGACGATGCCCACCCCCTGCCCCTCACTAACCAGGCACGGAGGTGCCCAGCGCCACAAAAACCACCGCCGTGACAGAGTCCTTGAGGCCGATGGTGCAGCCGAAGTGGGCGGCCAGGTCTCCGGTGAGGGCGGTGAGCACCCCGATGAGGCAGATGGAGACAAAGAAGCAGGCCCAGCCGCACCAGTACTCGGTGGGGGGCACGAAGGCGAAGAGGACCTTCCAGAAAACCGTCAGGAAGTGCATGATGTAGTCGAAGCAGGAAGGGAGGCGCTCCTCGCCCGAGTCGTCGTCCTCATCATCACCTGTGGAAGGTAGGAGGTTTATTTATCCATTAAGTCTTATTAGTTTAAATTGCCCCTCCGTTCAATGAATGTTCAAGGGGATTGGCAAAATGCAGAACTTGGAAATGTCCCTTTTGGGGACAACGTCTCTTAAACAGCCATGCGAGTTGGGAGGTTCTGGGAGCTGTAGAGCAAAAAGGAACATTTCCGAGCTCTGAAAACGTAACAGTTAAAAAAAAAACTTGCACCATTAATCACTAAGAAGCGAGCAAACCTAACCTGCCCATGATGAGATTTCCACAATTGAGGGATTTCCACAATCTCCTATACGGAAAGCTGACATGGAGACAGAAATTAAGTCCCTCTCCAATCTGTAATGCTCATAATTCCTAGCAAAGGATGGTGACAAATCTGAGTAACATTTGAGTCTTATATTTTCCAACAAAAAAGGGAGATCATTTCTTCCTCTGGTCTCTTTTGGGAACAGTCCCTGGTGCAAATGTGGAACCATCACCCCTGGTAGAGCCACATGGAGACAGTTCTAACCTCCTTCCATATTTTGTCTTAAATGCAAAAACTCCATCAGGCAGATTTTCCGTTTCCCCCATCTCTCCTTTTTGCTTTACTTTACCATCTAGCTCAGTAAAGAGTTTGCTGAAAACCTGCACATTTTTCAACCTAAGCCTTAGAAATGTCTACGTCAAAATTTATGGTTTAGCTTTTAGCGTGTTTTATTTAAGGAAGAAAATACCATGCACGGTGATCTACTCCGTTTTTTCACTCAGACGGCTGTCAAGTCCCTTGGCTAGCTAGGGAAGGGGAAGGGCCACTTGGACAACAAAGAAGCAGTTGGTCTGAGCTGTGAGGGGAAAAGAAACAACAGCGCACCTTCTTTTCTCTCCCCTTTGCAGCCCAGACCGGCTGCTTCTTTGACATGAGTTGACCCACTGTTCCGTCTGCTTAACAGCTACTTGGATTGAGGCTTTGTACAGGATGCAAAGGGCTAGAATGGTGATTCCCAAACTTTGGACCACTAGATATTTTGGATCTTTATTCCAGAAGCCCCAGCCAGCTTGACCAATGGTCAGATATTCTGCAAACCTAAAGTCTGAAACATCTGGAAGACTAAAATTTCAGAACCACGGGGGTAGAAAATAGTTCCCACTTCTGAAACAAAACATACGTGCATGAAACTCAGAGTCACACCAGTTGCAGAGTTAGTTGTCTCATTTAGACATGGACTACATAACCCCCTCATTCCCAGTCATCCCAGCCTTACCAGCGCTGACAGTGACGGCACTCACAAACTGCTCCCTCCAACTGCTGCTGCCAACGACAAGTGCCAAGTTGGTCTTCTTGATTAATTTGTCCACCGTGCTCTGGAAAAGAGGTGGGGAGAACGGGAGGGCAGGGAAAAAGTTTAAATGGGGCGACGGGGTAGAAGGGTCTGCGTGCATCGCACTGTTCAGACAGATGGGCATCTACCCACCCATCCATCTCTCTTCCTCATTGCCTGTGCCATAGGGCACCAGTGGCCTAGGACGTCCTGGGAAAATGTCACTGCATCTTTTGGCACATTGCTCGTTGCTCCTAACCAGCCATGACAAGAAGGGCACTGGAGCATAAGATGGTGTAAGAAAGAGGGAGACGAATTCAATAGGGATGGGGAAGGCAGAGAACGGCTGCAGCGTGGCACAGGGAGATGTACAGTCATCCCTCCACATTTGCTAGGGTTAGGGGCATGGGACCCCCGTGGAAAAACCATGAATAACTCTAGGCTCTTCCAAACCATATTTAACATGCAAAAAAGTATGATCACCATATTCAAGCCACCGTGGATTACTTTGAGGTATCAGGGTTCCTTCTCAAGGCAGAAGTGGGGGGCCGATGGGGCTTCCAGCCACCTCCATGGCTGCCCCACAGTATTTTTAAGAGGGGCTTACAAGCCTTGTTTGCAGTTTCTCAGTCTCTTGAGGCTTGCTGTCCCTATTCAAAATGGCACAAGGAGGCAGCAGAGAGGACAGCAAATAATCCATGAATAATCAAATCCGCAAAAGTGAAACCCGCAAATGTGGAGGGCGGGCTGTATTTTAATAATGATGAACGTGGCATCGGAATGGAGGTTTGCCATCCTCAGATTGGATTAACCAAGGGATGACGCAACCATGAAACTCGGGAGCCCCTGGCCCCCAAAACATAGGTCTAGGCTAGGGAATTCTCATAAGGGACAAATGAACATTCTATTCCTGTTATCTTTATAGTGGTCATAATTTTCTCATGCCACCAAAAGTGAGAGGAGCATGTCTCGAGGAGGTTAGCCAGGATGGGGGAAAAACTGGGAATGAAGAATAGCTAAAAGATACATCAGATAAAATGAATTAAGAGGTGGCACGAGAACTGTCTTCAGATATCCAAAGAGCTGTCAGTACAAAAGTTGGAGATGATTTTTCCCCAACGGTCCAGAGGTCTGGAGCCAGTAGGGGAGAAATTGCACAGTATCTGGCTTTGGCTAAACATTAAGAGTTGTGTTATCCTCTCACAGAAGCTCTTCACAGGTAAGCAAACAAAGCAAGAGGCACACAGAGGTTGTGTGAAGATATGCAGCAAGGAATTCGCTGGGTGAGTCCGGGGCAGTTATTCTCTTTCAACCTAACCGACGTCGGAGGGGTGTTGTGAGGACCAAAGCAAGGAGGAGATTCACGTGCATTGCTTTTAGGTCACTGACAGAAAGGTGGGATATAAGCATCAGTGAGAGCCAGCAGGGTGGAGCAATTTGAGAGTTGGATTATGACCCCGGAGACGAGGGTTCGATTCCCTGCTTGGCATGGAAACCCACTGGGTGACCTTGGGTGTGTCACACACTCTCAGCCCCCCAGAAAACCCCAGGATAAGTTCACCTTAGGGCTCCTGTAAGTTGGAAATGATTTGAAGGTACAGAACAACAACAACAAATAGATTCATGGATGGATGGATGGATAGATGGATAGATAGATAGATAGATAGATAGATAGATAGATAGGATGGATGGATGGATGGATGGATGGATGGATGGATGGATGGATGGATGGATAGACAGACAGACAGATAGAGTGGATGGATGGATGGATGGATGGATGGATGGATGGATGGATGGATGGATGGATGGACGGACAGATAGATAGAGTGGGTGGATGGATGGATGGATGGATGGATGGATGGATGGATGGATGGATGGATGGATAGAGTGGACGGACGGACGGACGGACCGACCGACCGACCAACCGACCGACCGACCGACGGACGGACGGACGGACGGACGGACGGACGGACGGATAGATAGAGTGGATGGATGGATAGATAGAGTGGATGGATGGATGGATGGATGGATGCATGGATGGATGAATGGATAGATAGATAGATAGATAGATAGATAGATAGATAGATAGATAGATAGATAGATAGAGTGGATGGATGGATGGATGGATGGATGGATGGATGGATGGATGGATGGATGGATAGATAGAGTGGATGGATGGACGGACGGACAGACAGACAGACAGAGTGGATGGATGGATGGATGGATGGATGGATGGATGGATGGATGGATGGATGGATAATTTCTTTCCGAAATCCAGAATTAGATGTTTGGGAGGACGAAGGAGCAGAACTAGATGTCCACAGAGGTGCTGGAGGTGTGAGGAAGGAATTTCTGGTATAGAATTGGGGGGTCTCTAGGAATTTCCAAGTAAGAAGAAGGACTGTCTTATTACCTTGAACTCATAAGACTCCTCAATAATAACTTCCAGTTTGGCATGCTCCCCCAGGCTGGGGCACCCCATCTTGGCAATTGCCTCTTCTTCACCTCCCTCGGGCAGCCGGTTCTCGTTGGAGTCACCTGGGGCAGAACAGTGGGGGGGGAGTTTAGTATCCAACATTTCTTACTGCTCTTCCCCAGCCTCAACCTACGCATCCTCTTTTTCAGAGCTTGGAACAGTTACTTTTTTGGATTACAACTCCCAGAATCCACCAATGATCAGTAACACGGATCCACAGTCTGCTCTTTGCCATTTCCAAACTCTCCAACACTTCCTCCAATCTCCTCTATTTTTGATCCTTCTTTCCAGCTGCCCCACTTCATTTCCCCTGTGACTTTCGCTTTGCTCAGATTCAGTACTTTTCCAGCCACGGCTTGGCAGAAATTCAACAGGAGAGGCTTTTCCGATCCTTTTTCCTCACCGCCTTAAAAAGGAACATTGCCTGCTGAATTCCGACATGCCCAGGGACTGTTTAAAAGTCACAGCAACACAGCCAGGGCCAGAAAAGTCCTGTGTCTCCTCTAACACATTATGCACCTGGTTTATTTAATAGGAATAATTAAAAGGAAGAACTAGATAATGTTGCAAAAAAAAAAAAAAGGCTGTGCTGTATTGCCATCAGTTTTTTCAAATTGCTTCTGACCAAAAATGGGTCAGGGCGAGCCACTTTCAGCACTTATCATCATCTTAAAGTCATGTAGGTCCAGCACCTTCCTTACTTCCCTATGCCCTGTGTGATTTCTCAGTCCATACCTCTCCCCATTGCATCCCCTAGCTATCTTAGGCCATTTCCGCACTACACTGTTATAGTGCCATTATTCCACTTTCAGCATCCTCTGGAATCCTGGGATTTGCAATTTAGGGAGGGGCCTTTAGGATTCTCAGCCAGAGAGCTCTTTGGCCTGAGGAAACTACAAACCCCAGAATTCCACAGGAAGTTGAAAGTGGAATGATAGCATTATAACAGTCTAGTGAGGACATAGCCTTAGAGCTTTATCACACCAACCTGTTGCAGCAATCATGTTGCTTAAGGAAACAAAAACATACCGGTACAGAAACAATCACTATCACCCCATCTCTGCCATAATGTTATGCTGCTGGTTTGGTGATGCGCCTTCCCACAATTGGTCTTCGGCACCACTCTGCTGACCCACTTCTCTCCCCACATCTCTGCTACCTGGGACATGCACTACCGGTACTCCTCAAATGGTGCAATTGCGCAATTCAGCTTGTCATGGGACTTTCTCCCATCCTTTTGACTTTGTTTCTTCCTGTTGCGCTGCCACTTTGGAATTTTGTTCTTCCGGAGTCACGGTTTTCCCATCCTGCCACCATTTCGGCATTCCACTCTTCCAGAGTCGCAATTACATCAAAAGTAACAATACAGCTAGCCTTCTACACTTGCTAGGCTTAGGGGTGCAGGATCCTCGCAGAAGTGGGAAAACTGCAAATATCAAAATGTGTGTCTGTATCTTTCGGAAGGGGCTGAGGCATGGTGGGGAGAACAGACCCCCAAGTCTTGGAAAGGAGAGGGAAAGGGAGCGGGTTGGCATCATGGCCCTATCCTTCCTCTCTCCTCTCACCCATCTCCTTCCTTGGGCATCAGGAGAGGGTTTGTGGGGCTGAGAAATTGGGCTATGATCCATCCTTAGTTGGCCAGGCAGTGGCTGGTGGAAGAGGATGATGATGGATGGGGTGGTTGAGAGGGAAGGTTCAGGGGGCAGGGGTTGGAGAAACTCACAAATAACCAATTCTGTGAAAGTCAAACCTGCAAATGTGGAGGGCAGACTAAGAACAAAAAAAGAACTGGGAAATGGAATAAAAGCAACGTTGTTCATTTCCTCATCCTGCTTGGGGACAGGGAGGGGGAGAGAGAGAACAATGTCCGCTGATGCCGCGTGACTGCCGCAATATCAGAACTGCATCCGAATGAAAGGGTTGCAGAATGAAGAGAGACGACCCAATAACAGTGGGAATGCAATCCAGCCACGGGAGAGTGACAGCATTGTGTGATAAGTGGAGATCAAACGCAGAACTCAGCAAGTGCAATTGTGCAACAAAGCCAGTGTGTGATAAAGCCCTTAGACCTTCTCTTTTGCAAAACCATACCCTCTTGTTTCTTCTCCCCCGCCACTAATTTCCCCCTCTAGTGGCAGAGCTTGGATGTGTGGAGGGAAGGCGTGGGGGGCTACGGCGTGGCGGCATGGCCGTGGTGCATAGGGGCATGGCTAGGGCCACCTACCCCATCGCCCCCCATCCCTACACAACTGTCTCCCTCCCTTCCTTGCCACTCCTCTGCACTGACCGTGCCGTGGGCCCGTGTCCAGCAGCTCCGGTGGTCCCAGCTCCAGGTGGAAGTTCTTGTTTTTCTCATACTCCTCATCATCGATAATTTTAATTTCGATGTATTTCCTGGGGATGAGAAGAAAAGAAGCCCATCTCCCCGGGAGACAGGCAATAAAGAGGGTGGTCAGTTGCCCAAACATTTCTAGAGTGGACATAATAAAATACAAAGTCATCTTCTCCAGGTGTCGGACACCTCTTTGTTCCTTCTTTCCCCCCCCCCTTCTGGGGATGCTCTGAGGCTTTAAGAGCATCCAGGCAAATGGGCAGGTAGCAAGCCAAGCTCTCCTTGGCATGGCGATAAAGCCAGAGGAGAAGCGTGGTAAAAAAGTGAGTCAAATTTTATTACTGTTAAAGATCAGCACATGAAATGCACAATATATTACTACAGCACAATGATACCATATTCAGCCTCATAGGCTGGAATCCTGTGGGTGACTTGCTCCAATTGTTAAAGTTACGTTGGCATAAGTTGCCTTTTTTTTTTTTTTTGTACCCAGGTGAAGCAGCAACATGGGGTGGAAGCAGGAAAGCTAGCGCTTTCCTGCTTCCACTAAAATAGCTGTCATTGCAGTGCCCATCGCTCCTTCTTCCTCTGCCATTATGGCACTCCTGGTACTATTGTTCGGCTTGTAAAGACGACCTTGGCCAGGGGTTCCACTATATTACCCAGTTGTCATAGAATCATGGAGCTGGATGAGACCACA
>CAOLHI010006281.1:0-50088 GCA_948474755.1 Ctenosaura bakeri
TTATTTGGTTTTAAAATTAATATTATTAGTGACTGCTTCCATGATAATGGAATTTTTCCACCCCTTAATATACTATTATATAACCCTTTTAGTTTAGGGATTAAACCTTTTTTAAATGTTTTATAGTATTCTGGACCTAGTCCATCCAATCCTGGTGATTTTCCTCCTTTTAAGTTATTTATTACTTCTTCTATTTCCTCTTCTGATATCATTTCTTCCATCAATCCTTTATCTTGTTCTGTTAATCTTATTTTCCAATTTTTATTAATATAGTCCTCTATATTCTCTACAGATTTATCTTCTGCTAAATACAATTCTCGATAAAATTCCTCAAATATTTTTAATTTCTCTTTCATCAGCCTTTTTTCTTTACCAAATTTATCTTTTACTATGCCAATCATATTTCTAATTTTTTTTTATTGTACTGATTTAGCCAGCATTTTAGAATTTTTATTGCTATATTCAAAGTATTCCCTTTTCAAATATATTAAGTTTTTCTGAACTTCATCCATTTCTGTCTTTTCTAATTCATCTCTTTTGGCTTGTAATATTATTAATTTCTGTTTAGTTCTATCTATTATATAGTCATTCTCTAGTTCTTTTATTTCTTTTTCTAATTTCAATTTTTTTTCTCCTAATTGTCTCTTTCAGGTGCTAGTTCTACAGGCACAATCTCTATTCTACAGGCACCATCTCAGAGGTCAAAAAAGTTGCGGAACACATAGCCAATAATTGGGATGCCTGGGAAAGTTCTGGCTTCTGTCTCTCATAGTTGACAGAAACAAAATAAATTATTTAGTTTTTTTTTTAATAATTTTTATTGATTATACAACAAAGAACAAAAAACAAAAACAAAAAATTAAAACACCATGTGATATACATAATAGTGGAACAAAAAAATTTCAACCAACGCAAACTTACATTATTATTTCTCTCTATTACCATTAAAATCATAAACTTTTTCAGCTTATTCTATATCATACTACTTGTATATTTTTGTTACCTATCTTTAATTCTTATTCTCATTATACTCATTTTAATAGTTTCATTCTTAATTCTATATTTTTCCCTTAAATTTAATCTATTGCTATTACTAAATATAATCTTATTACTTAACATATCAAACTATCTCTAAAGGTAACCACTCCCCAAAGCCGATTATATTTTAACTTTCTTTTTTGTTTTGTTTTAGACAATTAAACAACAAATATACAATTTAAACAATATACCACATAATTTACACACACACAAAAAATAATAATTACCCACCCCCCAGAGCCGACTTTTTATTTAATACACTTTCCAAAATTGCCATTCTTCTTGTGAAAGGGTAGCTTTACCATCTCTTATCAAAGCTTTTTCCAAAAATATTTTCCAGATTTCTTCAAAATCATTCCCTTTTACTAAACCTTTCATAAATCTAATTCTACATGTTAATTTGTCATTAATTGCAATTTTCCAGACTTCTTTATACCATTCCTCTATTTGAAGTTTTTCATTTGTTTTCCATTTTTTTGCTATTATTAACCTCGCTGCAATTAGCAAATTTGTTATTAATTCCTTCCTTACCTGGGTACACTCAACCTTATTATATATAGACAACAACCCTATATTTGGACATACTGATATCTCAACTCCTATTATCTCTTTTATCTCTTTAAAAACCTTTTGCCAAAATTCCATTATCTTATTACAATTCCACCACATATACATATATGTACCAATTTCTTGACATCCTCTCCAGCATAAGCTTGAATATTTCTCATCTATCTGATTTAGTTTTACTGGAGTCAAATACCATTTCCAAACTATTTTATAATAATTCTCTTTTATTCTTATTGATAATTTTTTTAAAATTATTTGTGATAAAAAAAATCACACAAATGCACCAGGCTTAAGATCACTTAGAAGACTATTTCCTTACAGAACCCACAAAGATGCACGATGTATCATCGGTTATCCTTATCCAACTCTTAACCTAATATAGTGTGTCCTATATGCCACTGTTTGTCCAGGTTTGGATTTTGTTCTAGTTTAGTGGTTTACTTTATACGTTGGTCCACAGATTAGGTCCAACTTTAGTACACAGGAAGTATTTTTACTTGCCAGCAAGAATATAGTAAAAGTGCCTCTGAGAACACATGCAAACCATCTTTCACTTTCCACTTAGCAAGAAACAACCTGGATCTCCTGGAGAATTAAGGAGAATGGCTAATAGCCCAGATGGTATTGTTCTGTATAAACCTGAATCCCCTGGTACTGTCTGTCCAGAAATTTACAGTAGCTTCCTGGAAAGCTCCATTGAAAATATTGCTTTTCAAAATGGTTAAGAAAACTAGGCAATCATATTTTCTTCTCTCTCTCTCACTCTCAAAAAAAAGTTCTTTCTTCCTTAACCTCACAATCCAACCTTTCTCTGTTACCATAGTCAGCCTTTTTTTCTTTCTGGTTGGAAATGAGGAACGAATAAGTGTTGCAGAGGCACTGAGAAAAATAGAAAGATTTGAATGTGCTCTCAGTCTTGTGTTGATTTACAAAGTATACTTTCTGCTTAAGAAACCTATGTGCAACTGGAATAAAATGACAGCTTCTTGACAGGGAGGTATTTGCAAAGAATTAATTTTCAGTGATTTCTATTTTTATGTTCAGCCAGAGGCCAATGCAAACCAATCAGTACTGGTGTCTTAATTATTTTTCTGGGATAAGGTTAATTATTGTGTTATTCTTATTGCCTCATTTTAGCTTTAAACTCCCCTACTCTCCCCAACAGCATTGGAGCTTTGGGTTTTTTTCACCAGAAGCTGCCAGCTCTGATGGTTTCACAGTACATCTAGGTTCTGACTCTAAGATACAAAATCCTTTAAATTCACATAGTTCTCATAATAAGCTGAAATATGTATTTATTTCAGGTTTCATTAGTGCATGAGTCATTCCTTGATCTTTCACTCCCAGTTTTAAACGATCAGGTAAGCTTAAAAGTGTGTTCCTAGTTTTTAGATTGTATATTCTGAGTTGTGTTATTAAGATTCAGAAAACAGCAGAAATGGAAGAAGAGGGTAAAGAAGATAGTATTTGTTACTTTGTTATGAGGAAGGGTATGAAGACAGCTATAATTTCGTTGGATGAGATCCAAAGGTTTCTACATACATGAACCTTTCCCCATCCACCAGAATTGACTCATGGAATTTGAAAGGTCTTCGACCTTTCAAGGGACTGAAGAAAGAGGTTCTGAAGTAAAAGTGGGGAATTCACCAAGTCAGGCAAACAAGCCTATTTGTTATTTTTCACATGTTGTGGGTGTCTACTCCCAAGTCCATAACATATGAGGGTCAAAGACTAATGGAAAAAAACAATTATACAGTTGGCCCTCCACATTTGATAGGCTTAGGAGCCCAAGACTTGGAAAAATTGCAAATATCAAAGTGTGTGTGTGTCTGTGGGAAGGGTGGCATGGTGGGGAGGATGGGCACCCAGAGTCCAAACCAGGTCAGGGAAAGGAGAGGGAAAGGGTAGGTTGGCATGATGGCCATATACACTCTCTCTCTCTCTCTCTCTCTCTCTCTCTCTCTCTCTCTCTCACCCCCTTCTCCTCCTTTGGGTGTGTGTAGGGGGGTGTCCAGGTTTGTGGTGCTGAGCAATCAGGCTGTGAGCCATCCCAAGCAGTGGCTGGTAGAGGAGGAGGAGGACTAAAGGTGGTTTTTTAAAGGGCTGTGCAGCCTGATCAGAGCCACCAAGAGGGAAGGTTCCTCTGGGAAAGAGACACCTGAGGTCGGGGTGAGTTGAAGAGACTCGCAAATAATCAAATCCGTGAAAATCAAACCCACAAATGTGGAAGGCTGACTATATTTCCACTGTATGTTTAATGTGGTAGATAACTTCACAAAAATATGTTTTTGTGAAATGTGTGTGAAAAAAGCTTGGTATATTACTTCAGGACTTGAACAAAGCCAAGAAAAGCAAGTCCATAATTCACTGCCCAGCAAACTATTGCAAGCAATAACAATTTCAGTTAGGTTTTTTATTCTGATTTTTTTAATGCCAGCTGCAAAAAACTACATTGAACTGTGCTCTAATACTGCCATCCATACCTGTTCAAACTGTTCATTTTTTTTCTTTTTAAGGGTGCTAAGAAAAAAACAAGTGAGAAAAATGTTAAAAAGTTACAAGAAAATGAGATGGAAGATGAGGAAAACAACATAGGAAATGACCATTATTTGAAGGATCGAGAGGAGCCTCCTGGTACAAGTAAGCATCTTCAGAAAAAGGCAAAGAAAATCGCCAGAAAACAAGCAAAGGTTAGTAATGAAGTGAGTTAGTAATATGTAAACAAAGAGTGGGTTACAGTCAGAGGCTGGGGCCCACATTAGCCCCTTGCTGGAGACTTTAAAGGGCTTCATCTCCCTGCTGTACCTCCCACCATAACCCCCCCCCCATTTTTCCCCCCGAAAACACACTCTAGGGAGCAGGGGGCATTTTCAAAGGCTGTTGAAAGTGGTGTGGAAAGTTGAAAGCAAGGAAAAAACAAAACTGAAGAAGAAAAAACTTGGGGAGGGGGTCTGCAGTGCTCCAGAGGCTGTGAAACCACATTTGTAGTTTCACATGTTGTCCCAGTCCTGGTTTAGAATTGTAAGAGCAGTGGTGAGCTTTGGGGCTCATATTCTCCCTCTCTTCCTCCTCAAGTTGGATGCTGAAAAAAATCTCAAGTTGGTGACTATAGTTATCATATACCCTCTCTCCCCTGCAGCCATCTGCATCATCAGAAGCACTTCTGTAGAGGGTTTCCTAGTCCTCTGGAGCAGATTTGAGTGCACACAGGGAGAGGAAATTGCCTCTGTTCCCATGCCTCTTTTGAATCCTGGACATAGTTTGTGGTGGCATATCAGTGCAGTACTCTTACATCTTGCTCAGGCTATAGTATACACTTCAAGGAGTTGATCATGGTTTGTTAACTTGCGTTTTAGAGAAACAGTAGTTTCAAAATACTATAGTTTGTTTCATTAATAAGGATGCTTATTTAATGTCACAGTGTTCTAAGAAACTGTAAGTACTATTTCTGTATATTAGAGATGGAAGGAGATTGTGAGCTCAAGGCTAACCAGGACTTATCCATCTTAACAGTAAACTGTGGGTTTGACTTGGGTATAGTCATATCATGTGTGTAGCGTGTAAGAATGTCTCTGTGCCTTATTAATTAATATACTTGGTTTGTATCAACTTTATGTAATCAACTATATGTATTAAGCTATATATGTTGTGTCTGGCACAAATTTATTTAACTTTCCTTATGACAGCCTTTTTTAATATATGGTGTATTTCACTTGACAGAATCAACGCCGTCAGCAAAAATTTCAAGAAAAAGTGATCCCACTAACAGACAGCTGTGCCACTGAAAAAAATGAAGTTGACCATAGTTGTATCAATGGAACAGGAACTGTTGAAAGTCACTCTGAGGTGTCTAGGCCAAAGCAAGAGGAAGAGTCATTGAACTCATGCGAAGAGACTAACGTGGATCAAAGAGACAGTATGAATGGATGTGATACAACAGTTGAAATTCAGAATACAGGAAAGCACAATGTAAATTCAGAGAATTCTGACAAAGTGGAAAACAATGAAGTTACTGTGGATGTTCCCTCAGAAGGCTTAGTTTCTGTTGTAGAGTGTGTCAATAAATTTGACCATTTGTCTCTCAAAGAAGACAGTATTGAGGAAGATGAGGATACTGCTAATGGCTTTCACAAGCTGTCCTTGGATGAAGAACCTGATGATGATACAGATAGTTTCAGTGAACTTCATAATTCAGAGACAAAAATGTACGAAGTAGTGAATGAGGATCCAGAAACAGCATTTTGTACTCTTGCAAACAGGGAACCAGTGGATACGGAAGAAAATTCAATCCTTCATTGCTTATATCAGTTCACACATAATGAGAAACTTTGTGAGAACAATAAACTCCTCTGTGATGTATGTACATGCAGGCAACTTTGTGGACCAAAGACTGCTGGAAAAAGTATGCCAAGTTGTTCTCTTCTAAAAATAATCTCCCTTCCCTGCTCTTTATCAGGACAACTTAGCATAAATAACTTCACAAAGCACTCATTTTTATGGAGTGTGGAAGGAAGTGGGAAGTACCTGTTTAGTTTTTATGAAAATATGAGATGGTTTTCATGTAGCCTTGTCATAAGGAAGTCTAGAACATCATTGTTGCCAGTTTTCAAGTAAGTATGCAATTTAGTTGAAGATGTAACTTAGCCAAAGCTGAATGAGGATAGCAGTTTTGATTATGGTAAATATTATACTTTTTTATGATCTTGTATACCATTTGTTTAGATAAACAATTAGATGGGAGTAGGAGTCTCAAACTTTAATCCTCTAGGTGTTTAAGATTTCACCTCCCTGAATCCCTGGTCAGTGACCATTGATCATTGACAGAGGCTTCTGGAAATTGCAGGGTGACGCATCTGGAAGACCAAAGGTTGAGAACCACTGGGGTAGGGTATGGCATAATAAACTTTGCTTCCCTATATGACTGAGCTTCCTGCTTCTCAGGTAGTGACAGCTGACCAAAGGTTATATTGTACTGAACTCTGCCTTTAATGGCATTATTGGACTTTTCATCTAGTCATTTCTTCTTACATCTCTCAAGTTAAGATAATAATGATGCTTTGCATGTTATCAAGGAATAGGTAATGCTCTAGTAGATTTCACAATGAAAAACACATACATTTAAATACTGGATGATAGTCATCAGTAGTTTTGCAATAGCAAGCAGAATCCAAGTGTACATTTTCATTGTTAAGATACAAGCATCCAATGTTTTATGTGTTGCTCTTGAGCTTCTGTTTGTACATTTCATACGCTTGGGTACTTGCTGTGGTAGAGATGCATTTGTAGCATTCAGTTATTTTACTTTGGTCTTAGAGACAGTAGAGAATGTAATCTTAGAAGCCAGTTCTCAGGCCTATTATATTGCTCTTATAAAAGGAAATAAAGAAAAGCATCATATATTTAGACTGCCTCATAGTTTGTTAATTTGTTCTCAGGTCACAATGTCAGTGTGTTAGAGAAATCCTCCAGTTATCATAAAATTAGAAAGAAAATAGTGTAGATGATGATGCTCTCAATCTAGCTGAATTAAATTCAATTTGACTTTTATTGAGTATTGTGGGTAGATGAACCTGTGTCTAATTCAGAGATAGGCAACACAGTATGTTCCAGATACTCTAGACTACAATTCACATAATTCCTGATAAATATACATACTGTCGAAAACATATGGGAGTGGTTACCCAAAGAATCTGAAGGACATCTGCCTGCCCTCCACCTTTTGTAGAAATCAGTGAGACTTAATGCTTAATCTGAATGGATTGCTTCTGGTTCTTTCATCAGTTACATGCAAAATTAAGAATAGTTTCACAACAGGCAGCATTCTTCTTTTTAAAATCTTGTTTTTTGTATGTCACTTGAACATAGCATTAGGTATGGGAATTCATATGGAATTTACATAAACAATAATAACAAAAGTCATGTTTTTTTCTCTTCTTCTGCAGATATCAAGAAGCATGTATACACTAATGCCAGGAAACGAATGCTTATTTCTCTTGCTCCTCCGATTTTAACTCTTCATTTAAAAAGATTTCAGCAGGTATTGTTAATTTTATTTGTAAAATTGTCTAAAACTCTGTTAACAGGGCAGTTCAAGATATTTTGGACTGTTGTAATATGGAGGGCTGCCTTTGGAAAGTGATCAGGAACCTCAGCTGGCCCAAAAAGCTGCATCCACACTGTTGGCCAGAGTTGGTACAGGAAACACACATCTGCCTTGTTACAACAGCTCCATTGGCTATCACTTTGTTTATGGACACAATTTGGAATGCTGGTTATGAGCTATATAGCTTGGGTCCAGTCTGTTGCATGACTGCATTCTCCCACATAAGCCAGCCTGGCCTTTGGAATTCATGAGAGTTCCTTATCTCAGTTCTACCATCCTCACAGGGATGTCTCATGACAATGGAGCAGAGAGCCTTCTCAGCAGCTGTCCCTAAACTCTAGAACTCCCTACCTAGGGAGGCTGGAACAGTTCTTTCCTTATTGTCCTTTCATTGATAGGTGAAGACATTTTTATTCCCATAGGCTTTAGGGACCTGGCTGTTTATAAGGAAAAGAATGTCAGTATACTTTTTTTTATTTTTCCCTTCATGTTTTAAAATTATTAATTCAATAGATAGTTTAATTTAAATTTCAACAATAACTTTTTTTTACGTTTCTTCCTGTATATTTTCCTCTGTGTCTTGTGTCCCGGGAAAGAGGCAGGGATGATACTATTACTACTGCTACTACTGTTGTTGCTGTTCTAAATACTTGGATTAAAATGGCTCTTCGTACCACCGTTATTCCTGTCCCTGCTGAAAATTTAATACTTGTGAGGATCCTCCACTTCAGTTCAGGGGAACAAACTAAGGGGGAAGAGGACAGGATGTATGGAGTGGTTTTGTCCTCCAAAAGAGGCAAATGACAAGTGGGCTGCTGTTTCATTCAGACCACTTATTATCTGCTCTCTGAGATGATTGTCCCATTTTTGCATAATTGTTGTGCTGGGCCTAAATGGTAGACAGCATTTGTTAACATTTAGAAAAATGTAGCAGATGAAGCTTTACTGGTGTATTACAGGTGGCCTTCCACATTTGCAGATTTGATTTTCACAGATTTGATCATTTGAGAGTTTCTCCAATTCCTCCCCCCCCACACCTCAAATACTCCTGCTCAAAAGCTCCAATCATGCCATTCATCCCTTTAAAAACTCATTTCTGACCCTCCTCCTCCTTCACCACCAGCCACGGACAGAAGCTTGGTTTCTCAGCACCCCAGATTCTCTCCTGACACCCCCCCCCACATGCCCAAGAAAGGAGATGGCTGAGAGAGAGAGAAGTATAGGAGCACTATGCCAACCCATCCCTTTTCCCTCTTCTTTCCCTTACCTGGTTTGGACGCTGGATGTCTGTTTCTCCCACTATGTCTCAGCCTCCTTTCCGCTGACAGACACACACATTTTGATATTTAGGATTTTTCTACTGTTGTGGGGTCCTGTGCTCCTAACCCCAGCAAATGTGGAGGGTTGACTATAGCTTTATATTTAATTGTAGAAGTCCTAATTCAAGTTTATTCTTAGATTTATTTCCTCTGAGATCAAAAATTAGGGGCCCATTTGTTCTGTCATTATATGCATTTATTTATCTCTTTCTGTGGTTCTCTCCTAGGCTGGATACAATCTCCAAAAAGTGAACAAACACATAAAATTTCCTGAAGTAATAGATTTGGCTCCTTTCTGCTCAGTTAAGTGCAAGGTAGGGAAGAAAGAAGTCCATTTAATTTCTCAACAACCCACTTCTCCCACTTCTTAAAAGGACCACTGCATGTGTGAGAAGTATAACGTGTATGCATAAAATCACAATGTATGTGCATCCAGTGAACATGTGCTTACTGTGTGTTTATGTGCCTACAAAAATCATGGATTTGATTGTGGTTCTGTGCCATTTAAGACAACACTGCTTAATATGTCCACTGTCTTCCCTTGGGACCATGACATGGAGTTTAGAATTTGCTTGGAAGCTTATTTGCTAAACCAGGAAGTAATCTAATACTGTCACTGTTCAAATGTTGAAAACTGAAACCAAATGATTTCTGAAGCAGGAAGACATGGACCAGGAGGGAGAAATTATATACAGCAGTTAATGATCTTGATCTTCCTTCATCATGAAGAAGCACTGATTCTCAGAACTAGTAGACTTTCGGTTAGCATAACCCTGGGCAGATCCCACTCACCCTCCCCTGAAAATCGTAAAAATTGTTGCATCAGGCACAGCATCCTTGCCTGTGCACCTTGTGTATACTTATGACCATTCTTTCTTGACTTCATTTCTAATCTAAGTGTCTCTGATTTTCTCTTCAGTTTGTCCCCTGCTTTTCAATGGCATCATATCCTTTCATTGGGCTTTGGGACTGTGTTTAGTCATCAGGGTGATCTCTCTATATTTCGTCACTGGTTCATCATGATCAATAACTTTCACTACTACCTCATATGTCTTTCAGTGCCAGAACTCTTTCCTTTCTTCCTGTCTTGCATCTCCATGTGCTTTTTTTGATATTTCCAGTTAAATGTTTTAGCACTGTCAATCAGAACAGCCCAAAATACCACACTTTTCATCTTTCCTTTCAAGCCAGCCATTCAGTTTTCATTCTTCTTATTCAGCAGTGACAATATACATTTTGTGGAACAGTCACAAAGCTTTGGCATTCTCTGTAAGTCTCCTCTTCTTGTTGCCCCAGTCTGTCACCAAATCATTTCATTCTCCACTGTGATTCAGAAATGGCTCTGTTGTGCCTCCTGAGCAAAAGTAGTTTCTGGGCAACTGTTGCCTTGATTATTGCAATATTCTCCTTATCTGGTCTCTCTTCTTGTGATCTGTACCTCTCTCCAGCAGTATTTTGCTGAAATGATTCATTTCTCTATTTGCTCTGACCATGTGAGAAAACTCATTAAATCCTCCTGTGTTGATGTTTTGTCCTAACTCCTCCTCACTATCATCTTAGAAAAGAAAAAAAAAGCCTCTCTAGCCTTATTCCTCATTCTGAATCCTCCACTCTTTTCCCAACACACCAACACAGTATAGCCTCTATTCCATAAACCTCAGTATGCATTCTCTCCAGCTAGTTTGCATCCTGACACATCCCTTCTTGTCACCTGCATCAAGTTCCCTCTCCCTTTTTCAGCTGTTTCCTTGCTTTTTGACATGACTTCACCCTTTTCCCATTACTGCCCATGGTGCCTGAAACTGCCTCTCATAGAAGACTTGTAGGTTGCAAAATCTATTTATTTCCTTCATGTCCCTCCAAGTATTACCTCCTTACTTTGATTCCCCATTGTAACTAAGTAAGTGAAAGTACACATAACTGCAGACACTACAACAATTGCATATTTTTCAGTTCTTTATCCTCGTTCCCCACTTTTCGATCTGTTTTCTAGTAAATCTCTTGGGACAAGGACATACAAATAAGCTATTCCAGCATTCAAATGAAGCCCAGATCCTGAGAAGCTTACAGAACAGATATGATGGAGATAGCTAGGCCCTTTTGCTTATAATTAGTAGGTAGCAACAGCCCACACATGTTCAGTTATCTCACAAAGATGGAGGCACAGAATTCTGAGCAAGAGAGACTGGTTTTGAATGGCTAAGGTCTACCGAGAAGACACTGCCTGCTTTTCTCATAAATTGCAGAGTAACATACAGGTCAGTATTGATCTGGTTGTTGAGATGTAGGTTGGAGGCTCTATGAAATTGTTTTGAGCTCCTTAAATGAAAAAGTGTAAATGAGATTTAATTTTTTGCTAGCTCCCTAACAGTGCCCCAGTGTGACTTTAGAGGCCAATGATCTAATGGCACAGGGATTGATAACACAGGCTAGTTTTCCTTCACCATCATGCTGCTGGAAAAGTTTGGGTTTGTTGGGCTATGATGGAGAATTTGTTTTCCTGTTCCACTTTAGTTTTTCCCCCAAATACTGGGCGCTACGATAGGGTGAAGATTCTGATGGGTTGTCATCCTCTTTCTGCACTTCCTTGGAGCTTGTGACTCTTCTCTTGGCTTCTAGGAACAGCAGGAACAAACACCTTGCCCTCCTTCCTACCCTTTCAAGAACTTCATTTTGCATGAGATGTGCATTAGCATCATTAGAATTTGGTGTACAAGAAAGAACCAGGACTGAATCTGACACCTTGGAAGTGTCTTCCTTCTTTGCAGCTTAGATCCATGTACTGGAAGCTGTCATTATCCTAAGCAGTTTGGGGCTGGACTTGGTCTCCAGGCACCTTCCTCATTAATTGAAGCTCTGAGCTATAAAGTGAAAACTTTGACTGGTTGGTAGTTTATTTGTTATGCAACGGCCATAAAAGTGTGGCTGTCCAGATACTGTTAGCCTGCAGCTCTCATCATTGCTAACTAGCATTGTCAAAAGGAAGCAATGTTTGGAGCTGTAATTCAAAATCCAGAGAGCTGCTTTGCCCACTCCTGCTATAAGGAGGAAAAGCATTGCTGTTTTCCATCTGGGTGTAAGTGGTATGTGTGAAATCTCTGGCTTCTGCTCTTCTCAGAAGCTTGCTCTGAATTCTCTTGAATTTTTTCTTAACACTCTATTCATACCTTCCTTTTGGCATGTACTTATTTCCATTAAATTGTCTTTCTCTGTATGTATTGTACTCTTCAAGCCTCTCTAATAAAACATTTCCACATTGCTTTTTTTCTTTCCATTGTCCTAAACACTAGAGGAATAAATCCAGTTATAATGGCATCTTTGGAGAACTCCATTTCCTAATATTAGGAAATTCAGTGTCTTAATTTATGGCTTAAAATGTGGCACATTGAAGTTGTTTTGATGTATTTTGTTTGCAACAGACATTTTCAACAGACGTTTGAACCAAGAACTAGAGGTCCTACTGTCTTTAAATTCTCCTTCTACTAGGAAGTACATTGCCTATGCAAGTGTAGAGGAACTTTAAAATATTCACTTTTTGGCTAATATGAAATGAAATCAAGCTTCTTGGGATTTGCTGTGTTTTCACAGAATGTTGCAGAAGGGAGTTCAAGGGTCCTATATTCCCTATATGGAATTGTTGAACATAGTGGCACTATGAGATCTGGTCACTACACTGCATATGTGAAGACAAGAACTATTACAAATCACCTTTCTGATCTTGTTCTCCATGGCAGGATTCAACAAAGTAAGTAGAACTTATCCTGAAAGACCAATGTAAAATTGATTTGCTAATGACCAGAATATAATAATACAGCAAAATCACTTGCTTTTCCCTGTTCAGCAGATGCAGAGACTGAGTCAGCCAAAGGACAATGGTTTCATATGAGTGACACCCATGTGCAAACAGTGCCTATATCCAAAGTGCTGAATGCACAAGCCTATCTCCTGTTCTATGAACGACTACTGTAAATTACCTAAGGAATCTTGCTGTACAGATTGACATGAACAGAAGGTGGATTTAAAAAACTATGCTGTTGACTATTCTGCCTACTTTTAATTTGCCTTTATGAACTAAATTTATTTTTTGTTTTAAAATAAAAAGAATACATGCTTAAAACTAACTCCTTATCACTTTATGTAGTACAGAACTGTTATTTAATTCAGAATTATATAGCCTTCAAACTTTATGTGTGTGTATACTTGTGTGTAAGTGGACTTCATGTATAAGTTAAAGGCAAATTTTAGGGGCAAAACTAGATTTTGATACAACCCATGGGTAAGTCATGTGTCATTCCACAGGAGAAAGAGCCAGACAGCCATGCCTGGGTACCTCAATGTTCAAAAAGGCCTTCTACCACTCTAGTCAGAGAAGGAGATGGTTCTTATTTAAAAAGAAAAGGACCATCCTGTTCAAAGTGCAGTGGCAAAAGGTGAGAGCTTAGTCCATCTTGGAGGTACCTAAAAGCAGCAGTGACCCCCCTCTACTCTCTCATCACTGCTATGAGGAGCATCGAAGAGCTGCCTCCGCCACTTTCCCACCAGGTATTCAAAAAGACCAAAAGCACTGCCAGAGCAAATAAAGTAGAGGGAGTCAGTGCTTCTTTTAGGTTTTCCCAGGATAGACTAAGATCTCACCGTTTGCCACTCAGAAAATGGGAGGGTTCCCTTCTTGATAAGAGTCAAGGTACAGTACTTACATTGACCTGTGGATAAGTTGACTCCAGGTTTTGACTAAAATTTCTAGACTTATACATTAGTATTTACAGTAAATAATAGAAAACGTGTGAGCCATACTAGTATGTTTTGAGTGTTGGATTCAGACTCTAGGAGACCTGGGTTTGGGGCAAACTGCACTCTCTCTCTCTTAGAGGAAGGCAACAGCAAACCTCTGACTAAATCTTGCCAAGAAAACCATAAGTCAGAATGGACTAGAAGGCATGTGACAAGAAAGCCAGTATGAAAGGCTTAGACTACCTTAGAGAGCTCCACTACGTGAAAGTCACAGCTGTTTTTATAGATTTTGCCAGTTCCTGGTTTAGTTTTCAGTTCAGGCTTCATTCCTACACACACAGCACACAAGGTTCCACCCCATCTGAATCAGTTTTTTCACACTTAGGCCCCCTGCTCTTAAATTTAAAGTAAGCCTCACTAACTTAATTCTCTCATTCACTTGCCAACAAAACCATCTGGCAACACAGACAGCAATGAGCAAATTATCTTCAAACTGCATTTCTTTTTCAATCAGTGGTACAGCAGAGCAAATTCTCTTTCTCCAACATCTTCAGTCAAAGGAGGAAACAATGCTGAGGGTTTCCTGAATCCCCATTTCCACTCCTCCAGAGCCAGGTAACTATGGAAATCACCTATGTTGCAGCATAAGTGCTTTCTCCAGTTATCTGTTTCCACTTCTACAAATTGAAGCCAGTCAATAACGAACAAGAAATCTCTGCCACTGACAGCTGAGGAAGGAGTGCTTGCTCGTACAAGCAGTAGGCCTCTTCAAGTGTTATTCTAGGAATTAGTAATGCAGAAGCACAGATGTTGAAACAGAAATTAAGATGTTCTGTTTTTTTCTATTTTTATGGGAGTGTTCAAAACATTCTTTTGGTGATCCAGGGGCAAATGAAGTATGCCTGGTAGCAGTTAGCATTCTTTATTCTGGTTACACTAATTTAACTGCAGAGCTTAGAATAATTCTGTTCTAGATTTCACCACGATCCCTTATCTTGCTAATACAGACCATTTGAGATTAAAGCAGAGGAAGAGATCTTTAAAAAAAAAAATACTGAGGAACTAGAACAGTATCATATACTTTCCAAGTTCAACAACCTTTGTTTCCAAAAGGATCCTTTGAAACAATGGCAGTTCCCCCTTTTCCAGCTCAAAGGGGTTGCTAAAGAGAGCAAACATCACCTGCCAAAAGCATGACATACCCACCAAAGCTCTTAAATTTCCATGTCCAGTATGAACAATGGAAATGGACATTAAGCTAACTCAGAATTCTAAATTTATATATTCTGTTAACTTCAAATGGGTTTTATATAGAAATTAAAATCATTATCTATGTAATACTTTGAAACCCTTTAGCTAGATCTAACAGAACAAATGGAAATAAGTTTTATTGAAACTGCTTTATTGAAATGATACAAGACAAGCATCTAATAGAGATTAGTCTCATAATTTAAAGGTAAGTAACACACATGACAAGATAGAGCTCTCAGAAGAAGTACGCTGAATTGTTTTAATCACTTTGGTCACCATCCAAATCCTTCTTTCCTGTTGGGGGTTTAGGGCCACCAGCTGGTTTTGCCATGATGATCTACAAAAAGTAATTAGATTTGTTACCTCCAATTTATGTAACAAGCAGTTAATATGAATATAGCAAAATTGGATTTTATTTATTCTGTAATATATGCCTTTATCATTCCTTGTACTTTTTATCAAGTTAGTGCTAGAAACACTTAAAGCAATTTATGATCTACCTTTTATGTCACAGTACAGTAACACTTTCAGTTTTATAAAACAAAAGAGCCATCTACAAAACAGAAAAAGAATACTGTTGCTTTTGAACAGGCAAAACAATTCCCTGTCATGTCTGCATATGCTAAGACACTGAAAGCAAAGTACATTTCAGAACACAATACATCCTAAGAAATGTATTTATGTCCTACATGTAAAGTTCTTTTGCCTTTTTTTAATATGCAGTGTGAAACAGTCTCATTCAGTATACATTCTCATTCAATTCACAAATATTTCAAGAGTCAGTTTTCATGGTCAATGTTGATCTACATCCAATACTCTTTCAAGTGTCCCAAAGATATTTTCAGATCATTGTAAAGGGGGATAAGAACAGTACTTCTCTGCAGCAATTTCTGTTGCTGCAACTTCCAAAATGCAGTAACTGTTTCATACGCATTTAGCTGCCTGCAGATGCATTGACATAAATGTCCTCAGATATACTTTGGCTACATTAGATGTTAATAACCAACAATCAACCATGCTAAAAAGGTAAAAAAGGGTTAGTTAACACAGTATTGCTGTGGTACTGGAAGTGGGGTCATGCATATTAAGCTCATAAAGAATATTTTAACCTGCTTTAGGAAGATCTAATATTTCACTCTGTCTCAAGCAGATTGTTAGATGGTGATATAGCCAAAACGTGATTCTTTGGAAGCAAACACTCATCAAATTCAGGCAGTGTGTAAAGTACTCATGCAGTCTCTGTTCTGGTCAACAGAAGACATGATATCAAATCTTACTGCATACTACTGTTCAAGGGGCTTCTTGCCAGTCATCCTTGTCCCAGTTTTCTGGTGCTTTAGGGGCTTTTGGACCACCTGCTGCTTTTGCCATAATAATCTACAGAAATTGCATATTCAAATATAGATTTCCACAATTCATCTTTAAATGAGTCTCTATACATCATGGTAATTTTAATATTTTTTTTGTATACAGCTGATAATAGAATACACTAAAGGTTGCTACCAATAGTGTCTAGCAAGGTTCTATACTGAAGATGAAGGACACGTAGCCCTCCAAAGGGCAGAAATGAACTCTCATCATTTTTCATCACTGGATATTGCTGACACCTGGAGGGCCACATGTTCCCCCATCCCTGCTCTATAAAATACATTAACCATAAAGCAGAACTTCAACCAGTAACTGAATTCTGAAATTCATGCTTAACTGTCAACAACAGGCTTCTGGCTCGAGTGATATACTGATAATGGTATGAAAAACAGCCCATTATGTCCACTTACCTGATCAACTCTTAATACAGTCACTGCAGCATTTGTTGCCAGCTTGATTGCCCAGTATTTCCCAAGATATGTGTCTAATACACCAGCTTCCAACATATCTTTCACAGCCGCAGCCTCAGCCTGTCGAAAACACGGGCACAAATATTTTGGCTAGAATGTTGAAATCCTCACCTGAATTACAGGCATGATTTATTTTTAAAAAACTCAGAAATAGTATCGTGGTTAATAATGTTCACCAAGTATTTTATTTCTGTGTCTATCTTGAAATATCCAATGCTGAGTTTATTTTTCTGTTCAAAAAGTTGCCAAGCGTTCCTGTTATCCAAACCAAAGTCTCTTCACTTGCCTCCCCCTTCCCACTTTCTGAAGAGAGTTGATTCCCAAGTTATAACAACTGGATATCATACAAGCCTTACCTCAATATCAAAGCCAACATTTTTGTTGCCTTCTTGATGTACTGCATAGAGTTTAGAAATAAGTTCATTCCCCTTCACTCCAGAATTCTCTGCCAGGGCTCGGGGAATGGCTTCAAATGCCTCAGCAAATTTCTTGATAGCATATTGATCAAGACCTGGACATGTCTAAAGGCAAATATAAATGGTCACTGATAAGTTACAAAGCATTAGCAATGTATCACTCTTCTGTGCTGTAGCGCTCTCAAATAAACAGCTACTAGTTGGGACAGCAATGTCTCACTTCTCATATCAGAGGCAGTACTGCTCTGTAAGTAACTTTCTAGAATGTATGAAATGGAAGGTGCAGCCAAACTTACTCCTGCTTCCAATTCTTTCAGCCACTTTGTGAAAGCAACACTGGACTAAATGAAATCTTTAATATGATCCAACCTGATTCCCCTCTTCTGGAAGGAGTTCCACAGTTAAGGTGTTATAGAACAGCACACAACTTACGTACTGACCAAGCTACCATCATTTGAAGGTGAATGGTTTTACAGTCTTAAATTACAAGCAGGCTTGTACGGAAGGAAGCCATTTTTTACATATTCTGACCTCAAGCCATTTAGATTTGAATATGACCAGGAAACAAACTAGAAATCATTGCATTAGATGCAGTGCCAGTGATGTAAAATCTCTAGCATACTTAACAAACCACAGCCTGGCCAGTGCATTTTGTAGTTGCAGCAATTTTTGAACACTTTCTAAGAGCAGCCCCTAATGGAGCAGATTACAGTAGTCTAATCAAAAGGTAATTAAAGCAATCATCACTGTTGCCAGGTACACTGCCCCTAGAAAGGCATGGAGTTGGTGCCAAAGCTGAACACAGTACTGCTGGGCACCACAAGCCCTCTCTCACATCAGGAGTTTCAAGAATATCCTCAAGCTTTGAACTTTCAGAAGGAGGGAGCTCTAACGCCAATCCTAGCATAAACTTTACATTTAATAAGGAAAATAAGTCTCTAACTTACTTCTCCATATGAAGTGATCTGCTTTGCCAATTCAATTTCTGTTGCACCACCACCTGGAACAAGTCGCTTATCCTACAAAAGAGTGCAGAATGTCATTATTTCAAAGGCTGACTACAAGTGTTAATTCAAGCATGAAATGGATACTTCTTATACACTGAGTTTGCATCTCGTATACAAACGTACACATTAAATGAATATACTCACAAATATGTATTATATGTATACTGTATACTATACTGTACATATACTATACTGTACATGCATTTATTACACTGTGGTTGTATAAATTTAAATTTATATTTCCTCACACAGGATATACAAGTGTCCTATCATTTCTGCTTCAGTATAACAGAGTTGTAATCGGAGCCAGTGCAGCATAGAGGCCTGTGTTTGGGCTTCAAGAGACGAGGGTTCAAATCCCTGATCAGACACGGAAACCCACCAGGTGACCGTGGGCAAGTTATTCTCTTAATCTTAAAAGAAGGCACTGGCAAATCTCTTTTGAAAAAACTCTGCCAAGGAAACCCTACAATAGGATTACTGTAAGGCAGAGTCAATAGGTTTGCATTTAATGAAGTATTTAATAAAATAATTCCTCAAAAACACGTTATCTATTCAGAGTGCTTTACTCACTCGAGTGAGTACTTTGAAAGTGTTGACACCATCATCAACTGCTCTTTCTACATCATCCATGAGATTCTCTGTTGAGCCACGAATTACTATTGTGGAAATAGCACCATCTTCTTTGTCTGTGAAGTGGGGGGGGGATAAAGATTTAACTCATGAAACACAATTAAGTGTTTAGCTTGTATATGCAATGTAACAAAGGCAACAAAATCTAATTTTCCAAAATAATAGCAAGGCATACCATGTTCAAACACAACTACTTGTGTTTCCCCAACTTCTGATAAATGCACACTGTCACAGTGACCCAATTCTTCTAAATTTGGTGGTGTCTAGAAAGAAGAAAATGTATTAAACTGACAACAAGCAATGAATCTCCATTAAAATAACCTCTGTTGTTGTTGTTTACATACCAGTCTGGGAAGGGCTGTAGCACCAACTGTTTTACACAGTCTCCTGAGGTCCCACTTAGAGTTCAGCCTTTAAGAAAATACACAAGTAGTGTTTAGGGTGAAAATCCTATCCACAATCTAGAAATTCTTGTCAGTACAATTAATTAATTTTTAAGAATGTTCACTAACACACCTGAATCTATCTTAAAGTTATAAAGAAAATACCACAGAATCTAAAATACTGGCATCCATCCTCCCCATGAATATAGTGACAGTAAACACTAATGTGGTAAGCAATCCAGAACACCTAATCCTACCTAAGAATAGAAACAGCACATTTCTGTATCAGAGCAAAGGTGCCTCAACATACTACAGGACAATCTCCCTCACATTCACAGGTTTGACCTCTGTGAATCTGATTATTTGAGAGGTGCAAGTGCCTCCCTGACCCTATTCTCTTCCTCCCATTCCCTTGCATTTTGTCAGGCATGAAGAAAGAAGGCAAGCGCGCCCAAGCAAAGGGCAAGGGAAAAGAAGGGTGGGTGCACGCAGGCATCTTCCTTCTCCACTCCAGAGCTCCCTGCTCCCATTCTCTTGCCCATGGCCCCAGTGTGCATGCTGAAGCAAGGGGCAAGAGAAAGGGATGAAAGCATATGTATACCTTCCTTCTCCCCTTTTCCCATTCCCTTTCCTTTGGCCCCAATGCAGAGAACATGCACCATGGCAAAAGGCAAGGGAATGGGAGGTGCATCGTGAGGGGTGTTATTCGCAGTTTTTCCACTCCTGCGAGTTCTGAATCCCAAACCCTCACAAATATGGAGGGGCCACTATAGTATACTACTACAGCGCATACACAAATGAACCCCAACATGATGTTTCCCCAACTGAGTGCATCAAAACTGGCTGAAAATCTAAACTATATGAGTTACTTGTATGTTGGAATAAGCTGATAATACCCCACCCACCAATGGAAAGTAACTAACCACACTCTTAAAATGATAAGCAAAACCTGCAACAACAGTAGTTTGGCATAATTTTCTACATGAAAATGAACTACCACCACATGACGTCCATGATAATGTCAGCATCACTTATCACTAGCATCAAATGATAACGTAGGCTATAATCATCCAGAGACTGGCCCTACTAACATATACTTCAAGACTAGCAGGACGTTTAGACATTTTTCATTGTTTAACCCTCACCTGATCACCATAAGCTTGTATTTGTTAGCATAATGAAGGGCCATATCTGCCACTTTTCCACCTGTAACTACAACATTTGCACCAGCATCAGCAATGGCCTTCACTTGTAACTCCATTAAATTCTCCTCTCCTCTGCTAAAACTGGTCAGCTCCTCAGCATTCTTGATTAGTACAGTTCCCTGTAGGCAGAAAACATTTTCCCAATCACTCACAAAAGATGTATGCCAAACTAGTATTAACTATGTTGTTCACAGACGCCAGACATAATACATTTTGCTTAATACACATAACCTGAAAACTAAAAGAACAGGAAATTCCACAAGCGTCAAATGAAAATTGATAATTGTTTTGTATCTTGACTCTTGAAAGCTTGATGTATGTTCGGTATTACAATAATTAAAAAAAAAGCTCAACTGTATTTATCTAAACTGGGGGGCAGAAGCTGAGCTCATTCTGAGTGCGCCTTGTTCTACTTCCTTCTTGTCCAGTCTCCCCTCTGGAAAACACGGAACTTTCTGTAGGGAAAGAGTGAGCCAGAGTGAGGATCCTGGCAGGCTTTATTTTTCTTTCTTTGTTTTAGAGCTTTAAATATGTAAGAACCCAAATATTGTGTCCTAAATGAGAGTATTATCTAACTAGTAGTCCATGGACTTGTGCCAGTCAATACATTTTCAGAAAAGAAACAGCTGTCATCAATGGGCACAAATACAGTCCCAGTCTCATACTTGAGGGAAAAAATCCCTGTCGCTCTGACTCATTCTATACAAGCACAAGGCTTCAGTGTAAGCCACCTGTAAATTTGTTAGAAAACTATCTTAGGCTAGAAGTGCAGAACCAAATTTTAATCAAGCCAATTATGTGCAGAAATTCAAAGTATATGGTAGAAGCCTAATATTTATGACTGTCTGTAAAAACCCCAACTGAGATATAACCAAGTCAAAATCTGTAGTCACTAACCTGTGTACCTCAAATGTATAGAACAATGGGAAGACAGTAGGAAAGATGGCTGGCAGTAGGAAGTGACCCTCTACTTTTCCTAATGTTCTTCTTGACATACAAAGAGCAAACAAGAGATATCTCATGTTGCACTTTATATCTCAGGCAAACAATCAGGTTAAAAACCATGTATACAGACACAGCAGAAACTTTCAGTCACCAAATGGTTATCTGCATATGCCCCAATTGACATCAAGTGTTTTCTAATCCAATTATAAATCAGACTGCACATAAAGACAGCCTCCAGCCTGGTTTACCACAGAATTACAATTAAGAGAAGGCTCACCTGGAGAAAATAAGTTATTCATATTTACAAACCAGTGTTTAATTACTAAATTTAAGAAAATCAGGCTTGCTAACAGCCCTAGGAACAAAGAAGTTCTTTGCCAACTCAAAACTGTCACCCAGCAACAATACCATAAGGCTGGAGAAAAAGAACAAACGAAACAGGAGAACTCCAGGGCTTCATATGAGGAACCTGCAATTTTTATTTTTTCCTCCTTTTGGTCAAGTTAAATCCCGCTGATCTTGATAAAACAAACATGGCTTACGTTATAGCCATTACAACCAGTCATTTTCACAGCTTTATTAAGATAAAGAACTGGTGTCTCAATTTTCTCATTTTTTTTCCTACGCCACACCTTTTGCATCATGCCTTTTATGGAATCACAGAGCTGGAAGGGACTCCATAAGCCATCAAGTTCAACCTTATTAATCAGTGAACAGATTAACCTCAGGCCAGTGTTGTTTTTACTGATCTGTCAACACCAGAATTCTTTCCAGTTGAAGAACACAGTATAAACGCTCTAATGATATTGTTCAGCAGATGCCCATTACGTACCTTAGTTTCTGTTATCATACCATCAAAAGGACATGAGTACACAGCTATTTTAGCATTTTTGACAGAAGTAACATCACCTTCAGTTTCTTTTTTGAAAACCATACCATGCAAAACTGTTGATGCACAAATGCCAGAACCCTTAAGAAAAAAAAGTGACAATTATTATCCTAGTTTTTAAAAACCCGTATTTTTAAAATAATTAGATTTGTTATTTTACTTAAAATTTTTCTCCTCCAAAACTCTTATCTCCCTTGGAAGACACTGTCAAATAAAATGTGCTATATTAGGTAGACTGATTTTCCCTATCTTCTTGGCTATGCACACCGGAAAATTATCAGCTCCCAGTCCACCTTACTCTCTCACACTTATGCAAAAATAGCCTGTTCTCTTATCATGATTCACAATTATAGAAGCCAGAATTCATCTTTTTTCTATGAAATCTACTTAAGAATTTCAACTTTTTTATATACACACAATTCTCCATGATTTAATATTTCAAGAAACCTGTAGATTCACAGTAACAATGCCTGCTAAAGATTCAAATGCCACAGAAGGTATATTTCTTAACACTTTTCCTTTTATATTACTCAAACTAAAATTGAGAGAGGCTTTTTAAAAAAAAGTTCATTTAAGAACAATTTTTTCTTAAACTTTATTCCTAAAACAGCAAGCTTACTGATGCAATGCTGGGACAGTTAATTACAGCAACTGGTAGATTTTGATAAAGCAAAATAAAAGTTGGTTCCTGGTATAAGCATCTTTAGAGTCTACTCATACAATAGTGGTAAGAAATTCCAATGATTACTTACTAAGATTTTGCATACTCTAATGTTGTCAACATTGAAGTGGCCCGATTCAGGAAAAATAGATACTGTGAGAGAATTAAAAACCAAATTCACATGACTTTTAGAAAGATTATTATATCAAATCCAAATATTTCAAACCTCTGATTCAGTTGTTCCACTGTTCCACTTTCAACTTATACGAGAGAACAGAGCAAGTAAAAACATTATGGCGTATATTAAACACATATTAAATTTTATTCTCCCTCTACAGACACTCCCTCTACAGTAAAATCTACGTAGCAGGACAGAGACTGTAAATCCACGTTAGAAAATGCAGCATCCAATAACAAAAATTTAGGGTTAGAGAGAGTGATCTTAAGCTTCATTTCCATTATAAAACCAAAGTATGATCAATGCTTGCATAAAAATGACACGTAAAGTATGCTACTGAACAAATTAACTTTGTCTATACTAACATTTACTTACCACATGCTTCGGCAATAAGCTTAGTTAGAAAGACTTCACTGCCACACTGTTTACTCATTATTGAAGTTTGCAGCAAAGATGCCACTTCTTCAACATCTCGAAGATTTTTTGCAGAACAACATACTAGATCAGGTAGAATTTCTAAGGCTTTTCTGGAAGCTTTTTCATAGCCTTCAATCACCTGCAATTAAATATACTAAGTTGTTTATACCAAAAAAGTAGTTGTTCAATAACTCTGTCTAAAAATCTGCAAAGTCACAATTGGAGATCAAAATGCATTAACACTGTTCAAAGACTGTTCAAAGTTTGAAAAAAAATGAAGAAAAAAATCAGAATGAGGCTGCTGTCTTGCATTCACTTTTTCAACAATATTCTAGCTTAAAAGGATTGATTTTAACTTGCTTATTCAAGGGCATACTCCCATGGAAAACCAATATGCACTGCAATAATTCAAACAAAATAAAACTTACCTCTGAAACAGAAAGTCCCATTCTTAAAAGCTCCTCTGCATGTTCCAAGAGAGCTCCAGCAAAAACAAGAACAAAATTTGTTCCATCTCCAACTTCTTGCTCTTGCATGTGAGAAGCCATGACAAGCATTTTTGCAGCAGGATGCTGAACCTATTCAAGATTTTATATCAGATGAAACACCTGAGTACAATGTAAACAGTCATTAAACAGTATACTCCGCTATGTATTACACTGTAACACAAGTTTAAGATGTATAGCTCATACACTACTCATAAATTTTATGAGATAATACACTGTACACATGTGTGGGATATACTGAAAGTTTTGCATATTTTGTACTTTTCTGTTGTTAAATATCCACATTTCTCATACACAGCCCCATTCAAGTCAGTTGACCCTGCAACTGCCTGTACTTCAGACCAACTCCAACACTGTTATCCTAACTTTCTCTCTCTTCCTGCTACATAGGATTTATTTAGATTGTGTTCATACAAAACTGCAATCTAAGACAGTCTTAGTAATTGATAGCACACAAAACACTTGAATAATTCTCATATAAAATTCAGCATGTTTCAACGGATAAGGAATGAAAGAGGAAGTCAAGAACTTACCTCTAGTTCCCTTAAGATTGTAGCTGCATCATTAGTTACAAAAAGCTTTTCCAAATGATTGATAACCATTTTGTTCATCCCTGCAATAAACAAAGCAGAATACCTCAAATATGATTATGAACATCTGAGATCAATGTAATGGGTAAGACATCAAATTGTTCAGCAGGAATGTTTTTTAATATGATAGGCATGTTAGTAAGTGCAGATTTGTTTCAGAAATTAAATCACAGAACTCCAACTAATTTTCCAAGCAAATCATGGCTTTATTTCTGAGGTATGCTAGCAAAAATATGGTTCAATTATTATTCATCTTCTAGTTTGCTAGTTATACATTACACAAGAAGGAAATTGATATCTATTTACTAACATTTTTTAATCTTACCATTTGGTCCATAGGCTGTGCGAGTTGTCTGGGCCAGTTCTCTACATGCCTGAATGTTTCGATACACAGCCTCCTCCAATCCTGAAAAATGCTACAGACACAAACCACACTCAGAATTAGACTTTCACACTGAATGCTAAGCAGAATGAGTTCTCAGAATGACACAAATCTGAAATTTTTGGTTTGATTTTTGTTCAAAAGTGGCAAAACAGAATGTGCTCTTTCATCAGCGCTTTCTACTGCATTGTTTTATCGTTCCTTCCTTTCAGATGGATTCCAGGCCCAGCTGAAACTGATTCTTATGAAAGGCTGACAGTTTCTGGATTATCATCTCTGAAAAACTGTGTACTTTTGTGTAAGCTCTCCACTATTCCCCCTCAGGTAGAAGCAGGGAAAGCACCCTTTCAGCTATTTTTCTTGTGTCCTATCACAAAATGATACATGGGCATCTGGTTGGCCAGCAGGAAATAGGATTCTGGACAATATGCAAGGCTCCTCTCAAATATGGCTGTCACCTCCTCTACTACAATCACATTAGCAAAATACTTCACCAAAACATTTTCCAATCTGTTAGATGTTCAGTCTTAAATCAGCACCAAGTACAGGGCACAGGAGTGTCCTTCACACCCCCACCCTACACTGAAAATACATGGATCTAAGAGTTAATCATCTATACAGCTGAGGGAACAGGATTCTCATGCCCATCATTCCCACCTAGTGTCATTACTATTAACAGGGTGCAAAATTCAGGATAACTTCTGTTAATAGATTAAGCTGCATGTTTGGATGACTGAAGGTCCTATGATAAAAAAAAAATGTAGTCTTTAAAGCATCACGGAACTCCGATGTTTTTCCTGCAGCACACTGGCTTGGATATTTCTGTCACAATAGGGCCACTTCCGCACTAGGGCTACTACTACACTTTCGACATCCTTAAGGCCCCTCCCTAAACTGCAGACCCCGGGGATTCCGTAGGATGTTGAAAGTGGAATCATAGCGCTATAACCGTCTAACATGGAAACGGCCTAGGAGAGTCATAAAAGAGGAAGGCAGGAAAGCACCCAAATGCATCACTAGCCTTACCAAGAAACACCAATTGGAAAAAGAGGTATTAAGGGGCACAAGCACGTCACGTGGGTCTTTCCTTTTATCATTTTCGGGTTGCTTGTGTTCCAGAATCGCAACCCCGCAATGAAAAAGGGACCAACCGTCCTCCCCGCCCCGCTCCAGCCTCACCACGAAGTCCGTTATTGTGCAGCCGTCGCCACTCGGACAGCTCACCCATCGCCTGAGGGCGGCGGCGGCAGCACCGAGTAACAGAGGCGAGAGGACCGACCCCAATCTCAGGGCGAGCCCATCGCTCTCACGCTCCACCTCGGAACAAAGGCCATTTCCGCACTACACCCTTATCGCGCGATTATTCCACTTTCAACATCCTATGGAACCTGGGGTTTGCACTTTAGGGAGGGGCCGGCCAGTTCCACGCGCTCCCAGGATTCCATAGGATGTTGAAAGTGGAATAATCGCGCGATAAGAGTGTAGTTCGGAAGTGGCCCAAGGGAGGGGGGAAGGCCAACGGCCTTAATTCGCAAGGGGTGCCTCTGGCCCCGCCTCCCGCGGAGCGCGTGGAACGGTCTCCCTCAGAACCGAGCGGCCCAGCCCGACGCTCCGCTTCTGGAACATTCCGCGTTCGCTCCCCTCGCCTCCCTTCTACCTGCGCGCTCCCCTCGTCCCGCGAGCGCCGGCCCTCACCTTCGCTCCTTCCTTCAGCATCTGGGCGAAGCCCGGGGCCTTCGGGACGTGCAACGCCATCTTCTCGTTCGGCGGCGGCTTCTGCGGGCCAGGAGCGTGGACGGCAAAACCGGGCAAGGCTGCGAGCGGGGGCGGCGCGCGCAACTCGCATCCCGTCGTCCCTTTCGCACGCAAGCGCAGAGGGAAAAAAGACGCTCACGGGGGTAAACGGCCGACAATTAGGGAACAGTTGAGCATGCGCGGCTGCAGTAAAGTCTGCCTTTTCTTGGGCGAATGTAAGGGGAAGGGGAGGGCTCTTATTATCAAGAGAGGAGAAGTTCCTTAGCATGGCGTCTCCCTGTACGTCGTAGTTCTCTAGTCGCATTGCCTGAAATGCTTCAGCTGCCAGCCATTTAAGCATTGATTTAGGGCTGAGTTTTAATTTTCGTGCTCTGTGATGTTTTAAGCATAGGGTGTGGCCGGCGAAAAGGTGCGGCTGCCCCTCCCTTCGAAGGAGTCTGAAAAGAGGGGTGTTGAATCCCCTCACGTTGTTCCCCCCGCCATTTTAACACTTAGTGTTTTTCGTATCGATTTGGTTATTTAATCTGTTCTTAGTCGTGTTTGTTTGCCTTCAGCGATATTTGTTAATGGAGAATTGGGCTAAAATGTAGTTAATTTTGACGGGTATAGTTTTGGAGGAGGTTGCACCTGGGCCATTTCCGCACTAGCCTGTTATAGCGCTATGATTCCACTTTCAACATCATCCTATGGAATCCTGGCGTTTGCAGTTTAGGGAGGGACCTCTAAGGCAAACCCCAGGATTCCATAGGATGTTGAAAGTGGAATAATAGCACTGTGACACTAGTATGGAAGTGGCCCTGCTGAGTTTATCCCTTTCAGGACTGGGGCCATTTCCACACTACACTCTTATAGCGCGATTATTCCACTTTCAACATCCTATGGAATCCTGGGGTTTGCAGTTTCGGGAGGGGCCAGGTGGCCCCTCCCGAAACTGCAAACCCCAGGATTCCATAGGATGTTGAAAGTGGAATAATCGCGCTATAAGAGTGTAGTGTGGAAATGGCCTGAATTTGGTGATAGGTACATATGCAAAGACCAAATAAATAAATAAATCAGTAATTCAGACCATTTGGTCATGTGCAGCCTAAAAATGATGTGGAGGAGAACCAACAGAAGAATGTGCAAATTCAGTATTTTAGTTACACGAACTTCAGCTGAGATACTGCCAGGCATGGCAGCCAGAGAGTTGTATGAAAGGCTTAGCTGAAACGATGGATTTTGAGCACCTTTTGTAAGATAGTGGCAGCAACATCAATGGTTCTGGAAGGCAGTTCCAAAAATAAGAGAGAGCATCATTCCAGAGAGCTGTTGTAGTGTAGTGGGTTGAGCATTGGTCCAGGGCTCTGGGAGACCAGTGTTCAGATCCTTACTCTGCCATGGAAACTTTGGGCAAGTCACTTTCTCTCAGCCTGGAAGGAAGACAATAGCCTACCCTTCTGAACAAATCTTGCCAAGAAAATCCCATGATGGGTTTGCTTTAGGACCGGGCGTAAGCCAGAAATGACTTGAAGATGCACAACATCAACAATAATTTCAAAGGCCATTTCCGCCCTGCACTGTTATAGTGCTATAATTCCACTTTCAACATCCCGTGGCATTCTGGAGTTTGTAGTTTGCTGAGGCCAAAGAGCTCTCTGGCTGAGAATTCTAAATGCCCCTCCCTAAACTACAAACTCCAGGATTCCATAGGATTTTGAAAGTGGAATAATAGCACTATAACAGGGTAGTGCAGAAATGGCTGTAGAGTCAAAGACCTTCAGATGGCTGGTGGTAATGAGGTCAAGTATGTGAAAATGAGAGACAGAAAGAAGAGACAAGGATATGGAGAATATGGACTTTTTTAAAATCATAGACCTATATGATATCAAGTTCTCAGACATATCACTGTTAGGTCTTTATCCTGTTACTGATCAAGCTGTCTTTTGAACTCTCACACAAATAGGGAACTAACAATCATCTCCAGTATCATAAACCAGTATAGGGATTTAAGGAGAACAGTTACATAGAATGAATGAGAGGTTAATAATTTTTTAAGGACAATGCTGCTTGAAAAGAAGTGGACAATGAGGAGACATTAAAATACTAGTTAGGAGAAGCCATGGCATGCACTAAAAGGTTCACTGCAAGGGGAGTGGAAGCAAAAAAGAAGGAATGCATTTTTATAATGTTAAGGGAGATGCCATTTGAGCAAAACTGAAACCAGAAAACTAGCTTTGTGCCTACTAGTGGATGGTGGCATCATCATTGGGCAAGAGTAGTGAATGAGAAGTAAGGCTTGGAAGGAAAGATGAAAAGTTCAGACTTGAATATATTGAAACAAAGGAATTCTGATCTTGTTTCCATTTGGTTTCTTTCCCTCACATATATTATGTTTGAACAAATGGTGGCATAACTGGTCAAATTTGGCTGCAACTCAGTAGTTAGATCCTAATTCATAGTAATGTCTCCTGAGGCCAACTGGCTGAATTCAGAGGCAAGAGAATAAAATACTTGGTGGACTAAGCATAAAGTCGTAAGCTCTTTCATAGATTTGGAAGCTGATAAGTATAAACTCTGGAGCTGACGGGCTGGGTGGCAGGTCACCAACTCTCGAAACATTTCAGTTCTACTGTCAGTTGAATTTCTAGAATCTTGAAAGAAATTGGGTTAATCTCAAATATTTTGGACAGATTATATTCTATGTATGACACCTATCTATTTGAGGATACTTTCAAAAATTAGGCCCTCAGGTCAGATTTAAAGAAGTGAACTTTGACCACAAAAGAAGAACCTATTTTTCTCTTTTGCAGTGTGATAGCATTGTATCTCATTTGCCTATATATGGAGAAAAAAAAACTGGCCTAACAGTAAAATTTACTCAGAAACCATTAGTCCAGTATATAACTAATCTTGCTAGATAGGAAATATTTTGTCTATAAGCCTGGACATTAAACTGTTTGGTGGCTGATGTTCATAGTGGCCCTAATCAAGATACAGTTGTGTACAGGAAGTCCCCACCTTTTGACACCCCATTGTCTGACAACTTGCTCAGGACAAGTTCCATTAATTTGACAAGGGTTCTACTCTTTCATCAGTTCTTCTTTCCTACTGAGGTTTGCTTGGAACCATTTGCACACACGTGCTGCTTGCAAAGCAAATTGAGAGGAGGGAAAAGATGCTAAGCCTACTGAGAGACTTTGCAAGCAGCACACACGCAGTCATTCCCAAATGAGCCTCTGTAAATCCTTCATGCTCCCTACAGTACAGTATGTGGGTTCTGCTTTTCAACCAATTTTGTTTTCTGACAGTGCACTGCTTCCTAACCAGTCAGATGAGGGAAGCCTGTACTATAAAGTGTACTGGTAGTGGCCTGATATAACAGATTGGGATGAGATGCAATGGGATGTGCATCGAAACAGGTGGAAGTGTGAAGAAAGAAATATTCAAAAAGTAACCCAAGGTTAGTTAAATTAGAACATAAGTAAGCAGAAAGACTGTTTCTAAAAGCAAAACCAGTTAGAAAGGAGCAGTTTTGTCCTAATACAATTTATGTCAATTCATTAGAGAATAAATTAATTAGAGAATTAATAATTAAGCAACTTCTCTGTTCTAGTCCTTTAGTCAGTTGCTATCTGACCAAGTTGCTTTGGGTTAAAAAAATAAACTGGAAAAAAAAATGGCATGTGACACATAGGCTGAGCCTCCCACACTTCCTTCTCTTGCAATTAATTGATTAATTAATTGAGAATTAATGGAATGAAAGCTTAACAAACTTGAAGAGACAACCACTATTGTGCCATCTCCAAATAAGTTAACACGCACAATGCAATCCTGTGCAGGCAACATGATTGGTTTCTGTTTTGTTTTACTTTTGTACTATAATGTCTCTGCATATAAAAAGGTATATAACATACAATCACTAAAACAATCAATTATTAAAATAAACACTATACCACTCCCATCTTGTTCTAATACAGAATAAAGGCAATTCTACTAACTGAAGAATGTTGGTGTCATTTTTAACAGTGTAATTCTACATATGTGTGCTCAGAGTTCAAGAGGTCTTGTTTATTGGTGAACAAGATTGATATAGGTTTGTAATCTGTATTTAAATTTTTAACAGCTTAATTAACCAAATGTTCTTGGCCATTATCAAATTCGTAAGACATGCAGGTGGCTGGCCACAAGAGGGCAAACTTGTATTTATTTTTGTGCCTGGGCTACGCACACCCCTTTCTATCTGCAATAAAGGGATGTCTATCTTCACTTAGTTCATTCTTGCAGACATGAACAAAGGTTTTCTCTGCAAAGTGAGATTATAAGGGGGTATATTTTGGCAGTTTTTAAATGATTTTTTATATTTCAGGACTCCTTGTAAAGCTTCTATTTTCACAAAAACAGGAGAAAACCCCAGCATAACCCACTGCACAAAAAAAGTGCAGAAATTATTTATTTTTTCCAAAATAGTTATGAAATGCAAAAATTCAAGTGATTGTGGTTGGCCTATATATATGTGTGTGTGTGTGTGTGTGCGCGTATGTATCAAAGTCTTTGACATATTTTTACACCCCTTCTCATCAATTATTCCTTGCATCCCTCACAAAGTGCAATAGATGGAAGTGTGGGAGGCTCAGCCTGTGTGTCACATGTCATTTTTCCCTTTCCAGATATTTTTTTAACCCAAAGCACCTTGGTCAGATAGCAACTGACTAGAGGACTAGAACAGAGAAGTTGCGTAAGTATTTCCTCTCAGTTGCTTTTCATCTTACGATTAAACTCCAAACCACATCTGATAGAAAATTTAGTGGTATGGAATGCATAAAGTTCACATGACAGGAGAATCTACACAGTGCTAGTTTCCTCTCTTTCTCTCTTGTTCTGTCTCTCCTTGAATGTAATAATTAACTAATTAATTTGTTTTTGATCATTTTTGTGTTCATCTAATCATTTATATCCCAACTCTAAAAAAGTTCATTGTTTTGTTTCATTTTGTTTTCATAGCAATCCTGCAAGGTAGTTGGGCTGGGACACAATGCGTAGCCATTAATCATCTAACTAGCTTCATGGATGAGTAAGGATTTGAACATAATATTCCTCATGTAGACCAAGGAGACTAAGAGCTCTTTCTCCATCTCTGTCCCTTTATTCCATTTCATAAGGTTTTATTTCAAAAATTCCCAAGTTATGTTTTGCAGGTTGTGATAGCTATGATATAAATAGTTCCTGAGCGTTTGGAACCAAAAGGAAAGACAATCAAATGAATTAGAAACATAAAATTCAACATCAAGCATGTCAGAAATGGTGAATAGGACAATGTAATAAATTTCTGTTTCATTTTACATTTTTAATATTTTGGCATTTATCATCATATTTTGAGCACATCTCTGCCTCTGATAAGAAATAGGTAATACACATGTATTGAAAAGTAACTGAACCAAAGTCCTTGAGGCTTACTATCTAACAAACGTACATAGGATTACACCTCAAACTACACATCACAGGGCTCTGTCACAATTTTCTCTGCAGTTTTTTTTAAAAACCGAGATCAATTTGTGTTTTCAGCAGGTTAGTGAATGAACTCCCCCACCTCAAATAGAAAAGCAGCTCTGGAGTGATGACTTTCAGCTGGAACTGTGTGGGACACACCTTTTGGTGCATACTTCCTTCACTTAAACTTACAGCCCGCCCAAGTGACTCAGATTTATAAATAACAATAAAGCAAAAAAACAACAACCCTACATCAGGGAAAACACATATCTCTTTGTAATGGGATGTAAGCTTGTATTAAATATTACATCCTTCAGTTCTGTTTTTGCTTAACCCATACATAAATCCTTTGCTTTCAATCGCTGCTCCACAATGAATAAATCAGAACAAAAAGTACTAATCAGATGAATGGTTAAGACAAAGCAGAACATCAGACTTTCACCTTTGCTGGCAGTTTATAGAAATATAAGTAAGCAGTTGTTCTCCAGCATCTACATATCTTTCTTTGAAGAAGTATTAGTGAGGAAGTCCCATTTGTCTGCCAGTTGAGAGTCTTGTTGGGAATGTGCCACTGAATGTCACAAGTAGTGTCTGGATGTGTCCTGTAGTATCATTAAAGAAGAATATTCTCATTCGTCCCTTATGCACGTTCAGACTTGTGATCCTAATCCACCTGTTCACTCAAAAAAGTCGACGCACATCAGAGCTAAGACTGACCAGTGTTAAGATATTTGATGAAGAAATTTTATTCCCCCAAAAGCAGTGGTATCAGATTTTGTTTATGATAATGCAAAATAAACCTGACAATGGGCTTTCCTACATATTACCTTGGTACTGGGCAAATTCAATTCCAAGTCTTTGAAGCTTCAGTAATGAGGAGTAAGAAGGAACCTATTCCCCACTTTCAAAAATGTCTCCAGCTTCTGAAATGGGAAATAAGAAGGATCCTATCCCCACATCCAAAACTGCAGACGGCAAAATCACAAATGTGGAGGACTGACTTTGCTTAAATTGTTAAAACTGACTTTGTTCAACTCCATCCAGAAATTCTGGAATATAGATTAGAGTATAAAGTTAGTTCCCATACTTGAGACTTGACTTGAAAGTATCTTGCAAGGACTTGAGACTCAACTTGAAACTTGAAGTAAAAGACTTAAGTACATCAATGATATTTTTATTCAGTACATTGAAACACATCACTACAGTTTATGTGTGAGTACTGGCTATTGAACTACTGCTTCTGCATTAGGATTATACCAGAAAGGCTAAATTGTGGCAAAAAATATGCCTCAGGTTCATCATTTGGATAATAGACCATCAAGTTAAGTGTTATTTTTATCTGTGTGCTTAAGTATGTTCTTTCAGGAATAAAATGTTAAAAAATAAAGACAACAGACATATGCAAACTTTCATATTACAAGAAACAAGATTATGAAGCAAGTAAAGAGCTGTGAACATTTCTATCAATGCAGTATACCAATGACAGATAGAAAGAAGGCTTTGGCAATGTATTGTAATTTGTCTTGTGTATAATTATTTCTTTAAACTGTAAGCCATTGTAAACTTTCTATGATGATTAGTACTGAAGTGCTACAGTGGGTAATGAAATTATTATGAAATAATAAGTAAAAAATATGTTGGTTAAAGCTGCACTACACTTAACTGAAAGTAAATCCAATTGAGGCTTATCTCTGAGTCAGCATGCTCAAGGTTGTACATTAATCTAAATTATTCTTTTCTTTAACATTAACTTGCTCACTTGTCAAAGATGCTTAAAAGCAGTAGTGAAAATTAGAAGGGGCAGATAAAACATTTCACCATCCTGAGGTTAATTGCTGCCAAGTTGGTTTTGATTTATGGTGACCCTATGAAAGTGAGACCTTCAAGATTAACTTTGCAAGCTCAGGGCCTTGGTTTCCTCGATAAAATCTATCTACCTGTAATGCAATCTTCCTCTTTTCCTGCTGCCTCCCAGTTTACCGAGCATTACTGACTTTTCTAATGAGCCATGTTGTGTCATTATATGTCTACAGTATGATAGCCTCAGTTTGCTCATTTCGACTACAGTGGAGAGAGTTCAGGCTAGATTTGCTCTTGGACCCATTCACATTTGTCTTTTTAGCATGGTAATCACAGAACTCTATTCAAGTACCATATTCCAAACAAATTGATTCTCTTCCTGCCGGCTTTCTTCACTGTTCAGTTTTCACAACTATAGATAGAAATCAGAAATACTATGAAATGGAGAATGTTAAATTTGATATTAAATTATATAGCTTTATACTCAAGAATTATATCTAGTCATTCATGGCTACCCTTTGAAATCTTAGTGTTCTTCTGATTTCTTGATTCCAGTATCTGGTTTGATTTATGGCTCATCCAAGGCACGGAAAATCTTTTAACTCTTTTAGTGTCTTCATTATCTATTCTGAAGTTATGCAAATATGGTCATCATTTTTGTTTTCTTCATGTTCTGCTATAACCAGTTCTATACTTTATTCCTCGAAGTCATTACTCTTCTTGTTTTCTGTTAGTATTACAGTATTATTTGTACATCTTAGTTGTTGTTGCCTCTTTCAGTTTTCACACTTCCTTTTACCAGTTTACCATACATGTATATGCAGAAGCATAAAATTAAACAGATAGGGTGATAAAATGCAGTCTCATCTGACCCCCTTGCCAAATGAAAAACATTGTGGTTCTTCCCATTTTGCCCCAGCAGTGGTCTCTCATCATGAGTATAGGGTATACATCAGGGCAGTCAACTGTTGTGGCACACACATTTCTTTTACAGTGACCCATAGTTTTTCAGGATCTACAAAATCAAAAGTTTTGCTATAATCTGTAAAGCACAGGCTGTATGCTCCATCACCCAATATATGTTTGCAATATGAGCTCTTGTGCCTCCTCATTTTCTGAACCCAACTTGGAGAACTGGCACTTCTCATTCTATATATGGTAAAACTCTTTGCAGTAACATTTTGAGCATCACTATGCTTAGATGGGAGGTTAATACAAAGCGTACTACAATTTGTGCTGTCTCATTTCTTGGGGATTTGAAAACTGAGAGTTTCCAACATACGGGTCATTGTTTTATTTTCTGTATCTGTTTGCATTGATTAGAATTTGAATAGATTCTTATGCTACTTCTTTTCATTTCTGTGCATATCAGCAGCTGAATGATCTTTTGGCTTGACTCCAGTTGTGTCATTAGCCACAGCTCTACTTGTACTTGTCCTCTGCGCTTCCCCTATAGTTGGCTGAGTTTCTCCCATCCTGGGAGTCTCATTATGAAGAAGGCAGACTAACTTAGAGCAGCCAACCCCAGCACAGAGAACTCTACAAAGAGAGGCTCCCAAAGAGGGGCTCCAGTGAGAGGGAGGAGGATTTTTTAAAAAAAGAAGAATGTAGTGTTATTTCAAAACAGACTGTTGAAGGAGTCATTTGTGAGATTTTGAGGGAAATGTATGATTTCTACGTGTTTGAGTGGATTTAAGAAAAGGGTCTGATGTAATTTAAACTAAACAATGTTAATCGTTTGGAACTAAGAACTGGAACCTGAAGAGCAATCATTCTGTTATTAAATAAAGTTAAACTATTTGTTATTTTGTAAAACTGACTCTGGAAAGCATTATTCACTCTGAACCGAGATTGAGTCAAGCTTACCATAAAGAAAGTAAATAACACACACACACTGAGTCACAGTGAGATCACCTAAAGGTCTAGGACTCCAGATCCAAGGAGGAGACCAGAGGGCAAGGTGACAGTTTACAAGACTAGGAAATGTGGGACCAACCTAGAAAGGAAACCTGTCACACTCATGTTCAGGCATTATCTGTTTCATTTTGGATTATCTCATCATAGGGTTTCCATGGTAAAAGACATTCAGAAGGGGTTTACCTGTGCCTCCTTCTTCATAGTACTACCAAGAGTTAGCTAATGTGCCATTGCTGTTGTCTCTGAGGGATCTTCCACCAGCCACACAGTTTCCCAACAGCATAGCCTCTTTCTTCACAGGAGCTCGCGACCTTGCCACTATGGAAAGATAGTGCCATAGTAGGTAATTTTAGCATACTTTTCCCCATTATTTTTATTTATTTTAACAACAGTTAATTTTTTCAATAATGTTACAATATTATTATAACAGTATAAACATATCTCCTGATATACTACTATGTTCCATCACATAATCAGTTATTTAATTTAACTGTAATTCCTCAAATATTTCCCTCTTTTTGTTTTTAATTATTACCCCCTTCCTCCTGCCCCTCACCCCAGGACTAGTCTAATTATTTATGATATTATTATTATTATTCACTCTGTGTTTGTATACATATAATTTTATTATTTATTTATTTATTTATTTATTTATTATTTTAGCATACTGATTTGGGGAGTGGCATGCATCTAAAAAGAAGCAAAGCAAAACAAATCCAGTTTAACATTTAAACAGATCTAGTCCTGGAAGCTTCCAGCATATATACACAAGATCTGGAACTAGGAAAGACAGGGCAATTTTAAAACCTTAAAAGAAAAATAGTGGGATTATACAAACATAGCATGGCAGCTCTGACCATGAATGCAATACATAGTTTAAATTACTAGTTCTCAACCTTCTGTCTCCACGGAACACTTCTGGGAGAAACCCAGCAGAAACTAGGAGAACTTTTAAGTTACTCCATCCTTGAGGAAATGGATGGAAGCAATATCAAATGTTAGCAACCATTTAAGGAAATAAATACTTCAGAGATAATCCCAAACTTTAATTTACTGCTTGTTATAAAATTTTACACTAAATGAACATTTTAAATAGCTATTCTAAAGGTTACTCCACCGGTCCCTGTCAGAAACCATGGAATTGTAGTGCAGGTCTATGCTGTACAGGTGTGTTAGGTTTCCAATGTCTAATTTAAATATTAAGGTGTCTTCTTAAAATGCCTTTCTAATAACATTCGACTAAAATAACTGAAAAGCATATGTTCCCACAAACTTGGAATGTGTCTTGAATACTTATTTGGGGCTCATTGCCTGGTCATGACTTTGAGTTGGCCTTGATCTTTATTTAGCCACACAGTTTATATTCTGCAGGGTGGTTGGCCTTGAGAGAAGACCATCCAAAGGTCACAGACTTGGCTGTTGGCAGTTGTCCTCTTTTTACCAGCCAGAATCTATTACTGTACAGATGGAAATCCCCAGCTTGTCTGCACACACGTTTTGACAACTTTCATCGGTGTTCACTAATGTTCTAACAAAAATCTGCAGAATTTTAGGAATGACAGAATGTTACAAATGCCTCACATCCCTGCTGCTCTAAGTGGTGATCCCTGGACCAATGCCAATCCCTGGCAAGTTTCCAGGAAAGAAGGAAACAGTTGTACCCAATGGGCACAAATGTAATGCCAGTCCTAGCACACTGGGAAAAAACATCCTGTTTTCTCTGCATCAGGTAGCCTGGGAAGCACTACATCACAGTGATCTTCATGGTCTAGGATGTGCAGCAACTATTAAGTGAAAAGCATCAAAAGTTTTGTGAGAAAATGATACCGTATAGAAAAGGCAAACTCTATTTGGATCAGGTCAAATAAAGAAATATGAGAGGAAATGATATTTTGTTTGAAAAGAAGAGTGACTTTAGGATAAAAATGTTAAATAATTTGTATAGGTGTAGGATTAACACAGCAAAACATGCCATTAATTTCTAGACAAGTAATGAAACAATTGAATATCCTTTAAAAAAAAGTATTATATTACGATCAGGTATGTACTGAAGACTGATGTCATGAACTCAATACTGGCAATATCCTGAACTGTGTTCTAGACAGGGAGGGAGCAGCCAGATCCGGATCAGAAGAACCAGTGGCAAAGACCGTAGAAGAGCTAGATCCAGAGATAGGTCCTAAGGTGGGCCTGATCCAGGGCTGGTTAAGCAAAAGAACTTTCAGTGGGTCATTAACCTAAGATCCCCAAGAAACTGATTGCCTTCCCACCTGGGATCTCACATTCTCTAGCCAGCAAAGAGTACATAGAGATGAGATAGAGACCAAGAAATGGGTACCCTTCAGGAAAATGATAGGGTGAGAGACAGGGAATTTGTGCTGCATACAGTAAAAAGCTTTGGTGAAACTAGAAGCTTTGTTGGATCAATATACAAATGGATCTGGTAGCACCTTTGAGACTAAGAAAAAGCTTCCTAGTGTAAGCTTTCATAGATGCAAGTCTACTTCATCAGATGCAGTAAACTGAGTCCATGAGAGCTTATGCTACAAAGTTTTTTCTCTCAGCCTCAAAGGAGCTAAAGAAAACCCTGTGTTCACTGACAGACGAACATGACTATGTCTTTGAATGTGACTTTGTTAGATCAAGTTTCTCTGAGGTCCTGCAACTCTGGCTATAACTACCAGACAACATTGTCTAGCTTCAAGGCCACAAGACAGTATTTGCAATATATAGTCAGTTTATTAGATTAATTGATTAAAGCATCTTTAATTGTGCCTAAAATACAAAGTTCTGAGTAATTGAGTAATGGATTTTTAATTATTATCCTTAATTCAACCACTTAAAAATAAGTTTTTAAAAAATCCGAGATGGCGGGTACCAGTTCAGAATAAGCATTTCTGCCCCACTCAGGTGAGAATGTCTTTTCTCTGCAGGGGTCTAAATAACAAGCCATGAAATCTAATAGTTGAATGGCTTTTACACATGTAATGCTGAATTAAGGGAGCTTCCAGCACATATGCATGAGAACAGGACAAGTGGAAGGAAAGATAATGGAACTGCACAAAACACCAAGGTCCTGAAGAGAAATATAGAATATAATTTAAACAAATCATTCCCTGCTTCGTAACCTCAGGGCACTTCCCACGTGAACTTTGTAAAATGAACTCCTATATTTCTTCTGCAGAACATCAGTGCATTGTAGACAGATCAAGGTACACTCAGGTCATGCTGAGCCTAACAAAATATACCTAACAATATGGTACAAGTGTGCATTGCAGGACAGTTTAGTAATGGGTAAACTGGAAACATTCAGGAAAGTCTTCCCAATGACTACCAATCATTTCACAGATTACTATGCAAGAAAACTATCCATTATGTAGGCATTTACCCTGGTCATATAGGGCAAAAGTGGCAAGGAACATGTGCATTTTCTTGCATTGAGTAGAGAAATCTGAAGTGGGCTTTTTGTTGTGTTTGCTTAGAACTTAAGAGCAGAGATTTTTCTATAATCAGGACCTCCTAATAAAATCAATGGGTGGATGGATGGATAAATTAACAAAATAAATATTGGGAAGGGTTCAGACTTAGCCATAAATAGAGCAGATGAGGGACATCATGTTAGTCTCAAAGATATTCTAGACTATAATTCTCACAGTTTTACCATTGGTCATGGTATCTATGGCTTCTGGACCTTGAAGTCCAAAATGTCTGGAAGACTACAGGTTTCTGCTCCTTGGAGCAGAACAACTGAAATCAATGGATGCAAATACCTCATAACTAACTTATACTCAATTGGTTTAAATGGTTCAGCTCAAATTATCACCTCTGGATCCAACTCATTAATTTTTATCTTCATCAAGTGGTAGTGGTGGACAGTATCTTTTTCTGGAAACAAAAGTGGCAAAAACCTTTTCTTTTAGTCAGAATTAAGTAAACACGTTTCTTTCTTTGTAATGAACTAGAGCCATTTCTTCACCAGAGAGACACATTTAGCTGCAAGAATGCAAAATAAATTACAGCAGTACATAAATTGGAATCTGAGCCAGCTATGAGACCGTGAAACATGGACCATATGCCTTAAGGGTATAGCATATGGTTTGGGGAAGAAAATGTTACACACTGTAATTGGTATGATTTGTTCAGCTGTTCTTCAACTGTGTCAGTTGAACCAAAGAAATGCACTCACAATTCTGCTAGGGTGAATCTGCCATAGTTAATCAATGGCTATAAGAAAACAATGGAGTTTATAATCAGATTTATATGGAATACATTTCTATTCTGTGTGCTTGGGAGTTGTTTGAGTTTTTACATCTCTTTCTCTCCTGTTTGGAGAAGGGAAGAATCTTGTGAAATATCAGGTACTGTCATAACAAGACACATGCTGGATGGAAGTGTGTCTCCCAAATTCTTTTGGGGCAACTGCTGAGGAAATAATTAAAAATGGCTATGGACATTCACATAGGTGAGCAAGGTAAACATGTAAATGAGGCAGACCACGGACAAGCAGGGACAAAAATAAGGGACTTCAGGAATAGAAAGCGAAAGAACAATAGTCCAAGAGAATTCAAGGTGGGGTAAAGCCAGCTGGAAACAGAAATTACATCTGTAACTAATTCATGCCCAGCCAGGAACTATTCTTCTTTAGACAACATTTCCATAAATATTTCTACCATCTGGTGGATATCTTCCACTGTATCCAACTGTGCCTGTCCAGCAGATGAATGATATTGCAAGTGGAATGGATTCTTTCTCTTCCTTGCAGCCCACTTCATCTCTCTTCCCCACCCCCAGTCTGCTTCCAAGAATTCAGATTAACATGGCAAGGCCTTTTCTGTGCACATCTGTGAGATCTCCTATTGGAAGGCCAGTTTGGTGCTTTGGCAGATCATGCTTCACTGTACTGCATGGACAAAAGAAGCTGTCCTTGGAGTCACAGTCAGCCCCTCTTCAGACCTGAGACAGAGGGAGGCTCTTGACACTGCCCTCCCTGTGCTCCAGATGGAGTGTCCAAAGCTCTAGGCCCAATCCCAATGTGCTATCCCTTATGTTACTCAGAAATGAAGACAGGATAGGCAGTCATTACAAACAAACTTTTAGGAGTGTTGTGGGCAGTGGGCAGGGAGAGAGATCTATAGATATTTTCTTGTCTGGAGCATTTATCTCTTGACAGCATCAGAGTACAAGAAGCACACATGCATGCAGCAGAAGCTGTGGCAGGATGGGGCCCCTGGACATTAAGGGCCCTGGAGAATTTGCTCCAATTGCACCACTGATCACATAGCCTTTCAAGTATTAGTGGATCTCTACAGTATATTTCAGGAATGCAGGAAATGAAAAGAAAAAAAAAATGTCCTGTGCATTGGTGGAAATTCATTTTTTGGATGAATCTCACCGGTTGACAAATAATATTGCTCCATATTTAAAATCAAATACATGACTGCTTTAGTAACTCCAAAACAACACTAAATCTTTAAACAGTGTTATAGTTTATCAGCATGTCTGTCATCAGGAGATACATTACAAATTTTGTGAAAGAATTTTTCAAATGTGTTCTCTTGGTGGCAGTATTGGAGAGCAGATGCAACATGAAATTTTCCTCTATTTGATATCTTTAACCTGGTGGTGCTAAACAGACCACAGTACCATCTAAGCAAATGTGCTCAAAAAGGATACCTACTTTGGGATCTCCTTTGATTTGGAGCTTATAAAAATGGGGAAGTTTCTGCTCAGAACAATTAGCATCTAACATCGATGGAAAAGGGAGTGTTGTATGCTCAGGCAATGTGCATATCTTACCCAATTTGGCAAGGGTAATCTCAATTAATCCTCTGTCATCCCACTTTTTCAGCTGTTTTTAAAATGTCCCAGTTTCTTTTTCCTTCTCCTGCTTTCCTCTTTTATCCTTGGTTTACTTCAGCTGTTACAAATGGAATTCAAACTGCAAAAGTAGTTTGTACTCAATTAGCTCAGCAGAGAGGAGAGGAGAAGGTGGGATCCTGCTCTTCCTGGTAGGTTTAGGCAAAAATCAAACTGCTGCAGCCTATCCTAGCTTGTGTCTTCTTCCTCTTAGTAGCTTTCACCATCTTGACCACACTATGATGTTGCTTGGCCATATGTGGAATGGTATTCATCTGTGAAATATTGGAGGGCATTATTGTGATCCTTCAAACCTATTCTGTGGAGTTGCTTTATATGCTAGACTATTACCTGTTGGTCAATACATATTGCCACTTGCCTTTGAGTAGTGTTTATGGGTTCAGCTACTGGCAGGACAGCCTGAAAATGTGAGACCAATATTTTCTGATAGCAATGCACCTTTGAACATCTCCACCCATCTCTTTGGCCTGAGCTTCAGGACTAAGCTAAATGTGACTCCTGTGTCATTTTCCTAGCAATCAAAATCCTGACAGTCTTTTTATTGTTAGAAGTCAACACTTTGCCTCCAGTATTAGACATACTGACTGTAGAATTTTATTTAAAATGCCTTTTAATACATTCATAAATGCAATCTCAAATGTCAGTTGAGGGGATATGTATCTTCCTTCATCCATAGCAGTAAAGTTTGAAAAAGAAGTCTTGATTTCACAGCCTTGAAGGAGAAATGGTTTGAATGTTGGGCCCTTTCCGCACGATGAAGTTAAGATGGGCCAAGGCGTCCTGTCACGGAGGTTGTCTGCACCTTGGATCGGACTAGGTTCAGACTATTTACCTTAGCTCCGCACCTAAGTCCAATCCAAAATGCCCCTACGTGGTCCTCCAGCATGCTATGTGAAGACCAGAAAAAAATCGGTGTTTCAATTTGCCGGAGCGCGCCATTTCGTTCCTGCTCAGTTGTGCAGATGTGCAGATTCACACCAATGCGAGCCTGCAATCAGCGGAGGGCGGGCTGTGGGCGTGGCCAGCTTCAGTGGTTGGTCCGGACCCACAAACAACTGGAAGCCACCATTTTGTAAGCCTCACCAATGCGGATCTGAAGACCTTGCACTGCTCCACATCTCCCTGGAACAAACAGAGGAGCCCTGCGGAAGGGCTTAAGGGAGAGTCCGCGTTGCTTCGAGCCAAAAAGAAGCAGTGAGTAACAGCACAGAGCGATTCACTTGCCTCATGCTGAAAGGGCCTTGGACTATTAATTATTCTGGAGACCAGGGTCCAAGTCTCTACTTGACCTATTGGCCATGACAAGGATATTCTCCAGTATTTATTTATTTATTTATTTAATGTATAGTATCAGTAGTGTCTGACGAAGGCAAAGGCAAACCTCCTCCGAACAAATTTTGCCAAGAAAACCTTTTGATAGGTTCACCTTAGGGCCACCATAACTTAGAAACAACTTGAAGGCATATAATAATAATATTTGTGAACAAAGCATCCTGCATTCACCTATTTTAGTTTATTTTGTAGGTATCCATAGAGCAGACATGGGCAACTGCTGTGGGTCCAGAGGCCAATTTTCTGCCCCAGGACGTACCCAGAAGTGCACTTCTGGTTTTGAAAATAATGGCTATTTTTGACGATAAACACTGATGAGAGATCTTGCAATCTATTTAAAAAGATAAATTGCCACTCCTGGATCCTTTCAAGAGGTCCAATTAATCTTTTTTTTGCCAGAAAAAATAGCACTCTTGGGAGTCAGGGTAACAAAGCATCCTTGGATACCCTGTGGAATCACAGGGCCACACTTTGTTCCCCTTGACCTAGACAAAGAATAACAAGACTAGAATAGGATATACTGAAATAGTATTCAGGACAGCTAAGTTCCTCATGTCTAATGGATACCTGTATGACCAATTCATTTTCACTCTACCTTTCATTCCAGGCAAAGGGATGCTTCCACATGAAGCTTTTATTGTGTTATCACCTTACTCATTCACAGAATTTTACAGGGGGTGGGGAAGAGGAGGTCCTGATTTCACTGTCTTCTATTTATAAATTCCACACCTGTGATTTATAGTTGTTGTCATTTCCCATCAAGTCAGCTTCAATTTATACAACACTGTGCATAAAAGACCTCAAGAAGATTAACAGTCCTGCTCAATAAAAGTGCCTACCTTTATTGAATCAATTCAACTGCAATGTAGTCTTCCTCTTTCCAACTTACTTCCACTTTACTTTTCCAGTGAGTCATGGTGTCTGATAATGTATCCAAAAGTCTGATCACCTCAGTTTAGTCATTGTGGAGTCCAATGAGAGTTCAGGCTTGCTTTGTTCTAGAATTCATTTACAAATATTTATATTTTTGACAGTCTGTAGTATCTGTAGAACTCTCCTCCACTCCTAGATTTCAAATGAACTGATCTCCCTGCTGTCAGATTTCTTCACGCCTATGATGTTTTGTAATGGTAGAGCAACTCCAAACCTCTGAGAAGTAAGATTCAGTATGCTAATAGGTTCAGAGACACAGTTTCTGCTTTTCTTGATGCCTCTTTGCATCAAATACCCTGTGAAAAGAAACTAATCAAAAGAGATATGATTTAACTAAAGTACAAATAAAGACGGCTGTGTTTGACAGAAAATGTAAAGAGACACTCCAAAAATCATGTAGATGGCTAGAGGCCTATCTGGACGCTTTGCTAAAGTTGTTTGCCAAAACTGTCACCAGTAGCACCTAGACACCTAGGTTGTAGACATCTAGATACTGTACAGAATCACACAGACATTGGCCCTTTTTGCACCATACCTCTTCCTGGTAGTTTCCTGTGGGGATCCTGGCAGTGGCTCTGCCAGGAGGAGAGTGCAACTGGAGTGCTCCCCTCCACACCGTCTGCTTCCGTAATCCAGGAAGTGCAATGACCCCACCTGTTCCTTCCAGAGTGCAGCCAGGTACTGTCCCAGGCTGCACTGAAGCAGGAAATGCAGCCATTGTGCTTCCAGACCCTCTGCACACTAGGTAGGTGCAGGATGGCAGCATGATCATGGGTCATTGACCAGGAAAATCCGTCAATTACTTAATCCATGATTGCACCATCTGGGGATGGGAGAAGGTCGGGACCATAATGACGTCATGCATAACCCTTGTCATGGTCCTGCCCTTCTCCTGTCCCTGTTGCAGGATGACAATGTCATATAGAAAAGACAACAATCATGGATGTGTAATGTAGAGATGGAAAAAACATTTGAAAATATTTGAAAAACTGTCAAAATACATGCTTTTGGAGTGTCAAGAAACCTTGATGAAAAGGATCCTGGACTGGTGAGAATCTTCACAGTTTGGGATTAACTCTGTGCAAACTTTGCACATTGTAGTTTGCAGCATTTTCTGCTCAGGAAATAATATTTCTCTGTAGAAAATACTGTGATTGAGGAATTGGTGAATATTCAGTGCAAAATTCATATGTGGGTGATTAGCATAGACAATAGCATTTTTTTGCACATTTATGTGTAGAAATATCTCCACAGAAGATGCTGTTTCCTGAACAGTTTCCTGCAAAAAAAAAAAAAAACATATGCAAATTTTGTGAATAATTAATCCCAAATTACAAATAGGCTTTCGAAACTGCACAATTTATGAAGACTTTGTTGCCACCAGAAGAAAATTGTTAAAATTACTTGCTGCTTCCTTGAAGAAACTTGCTGAAGAATTATATCCTTAGTGTAATCTCATCTGTCTGCCATTGAGGAGACTTGATCCATTTTCATTTTCTGCTTCTGGGATAAAAGAGTGACTCATCTGCCTAATCCAAAGGGGCAACATATAATTTTTGTGCTTATTTATTAGAGAGAGAGGGAGTTCACCCACTTTCCTTCCAATGAGTTCAGTACAATGTACATGGCTCTCATCCTCCCCATTTTATCTTCACAAGCCTGTTGGCTGAGAGAAAATGACTTGCCCAAGGTCAGCCAGAGTTTCAGCATTAATGAGAATTAAATCTGTTCAGTTCAATCATCCACTAACCACTATGTATTTATGTTTTGGATTTATTCTTCTTGACCATGGATGAATCATTAGTGGGTGGTTTAATTTTAATATGTATTTATATCACTGTGGGATGTTTAGCTTTTCGACTTTAATTTGGAAATCTTGTTGTCATTTTTTAACTTCTCTGATATTGCTATGAGCCACTTTGAGTATGGTTTTACCATGGAGAAGCATAACACAAATAAACATGACAATGAGGATGAAAGTGATATATGGCTATATGACCTTTGCAGAACAGATATAATTTCCTTTATATGTGCTTTTATTAGCCATTTATTTATGTCAGAAACACTATAGACAGACGCTGTTCATAGTGCTTGGCTTAAAAACGGGGAAATCTTAATGCAGGTTTTACACATACATACACACTTAGGTGTCTGCTTAATGTGGCACCAGTTAGTTGTTGAGGATATTCAGCAAAAACATTGCCATGATTGCCTTACAGCAATCTGCATTGCCATGGTTGCCAGTGAATTATTGATTTCAGAGGCCAACCCAAGCCATTTTGCTGCCTGAGGCAGAGCAATAAAAGGCACCTTTCAGTCACCTAAGTCAGGATGCATAGTCCCCAAAGCCAGCCAAATTATTTTGGCACACAAGGCAGAAAGTCCCACAAAGCACCCCTTCCCTTGCCTGGCAGTAAGCATGTGATAGTTACAAAGGAAATGACTAATAGTTTGTGCTCTTTCACAATATCCAGAGTTTGCTGCCTAAGGTAGTTTTGCCCAATGTTAGAACTGGCCCTGTCCATTTCTGTAGTCTCAATGCATGTGTGAAGTAATATTCCATTTTAGAACATATTCCTTGGCCCTTTCCATTACATTAGATGCACACAGAATTTACATGTGTTGTGAGTGGCACTATAGGAGCCTAGAGTCACTTTGAATGTAATGGCATTTCCATATAGACATCTGTCAGACTCTTGCTTATGTTGTCCATATACCTTTTTTAGCTGCATGCCTATGAATGGTACTGTCTGGAAAAATGACTTTTGGGAACAACTCACAGAATTCCCCAGCCAGCGAGCCACACTAGCCTGCAATGCTCTGGGAGCTGGGAGACCAAGAAGTAATTTCTCTAGACTCTGATTAATAGAGCCAGTGTTTTCCTCTGTCTCCTTTGAACTCTGTCATCCATGTGTCAGAATATTTCTAAAGGCTATTTTTACAGGCTGATTGAAGACACCATTTCAGCTTCAGTGAGGTCATACACTACCCAAATGATACTCCTGCTAAGAGACTCTAATGAGGTGAAAGTAATGCAGTGAAAAAATAGAAGAGGACAGGTGTTTTATTAGCCAGAAGATCCTAGCCTTTATTTACATATGCAAGGCACTGAATCCTTCAGGCTAAATAAATAAATGAATAAAATTACAAGCTTGCCTAACTCCCAATGTCAATAAGTTGTAATGTTTCTAATTCAAGAGATGATAATTTTGGAATGCACTATGACCAAAACATGATATGTTGTATGTCATCCTTGGAGATGAGCTTACATTTCATAATATGATCTGACTTGGGGGAAAAAAATGCTTGGGTACCAAACATTGGATGACTAGATCACTTTGGCAGGAAACAGGACACAGCACCAGTGCCTTCATTCCTAAAAGAAAAACCAAAGCAGTTATCAGCGTTCTGCCCTTCTCATAGTACTGAGGAGGTATCCTATTGGAAACCTGTTTATACAGAAGTATGTAGTTCATTTTAAAAATCCAGCTGAAGAACTGCAGGGAACATCATGTGCCTTTCTATTTAAATGTTTGCAATACAGATGGATGAACATAGTCCATCCCCTGCAACTGTGACTGCATTAAAATACATTGAAGTCATGTTCAAAAAGGATTCCAGCTATAATGAAAAGTGGAGCTCAGGAACATTACTCTCTTTTTAATGCAAATCTCAGAATCTCAGAGTCATGCTGGCAGGGGGATTTGTGGAACTATTGTTCCAGAAAGTTTTATTTCAGTGTTCTGCTCAAAAGATACTATGAATGAATAATATAGGCAGAGAAAAAATGAGAATGCCGTCTCAGGCAGGAGATGCTGGGAATGAGAAATAGCAAAGTGATGTTGGAAGACAGGGCCATGTGTGCTATGTTACCTGCCTATTGCCCTCAAGCAAAGCTTAGAAGTAACTCTTTACAAAAAAGTTACTTTTCTAACTAATCCTTTTTTGCTGTGAGTTACATTGCAATTGTAGTACAGTGTAGTAAAGGATAAATTTACTCCTCTTTGAAGCTTATTTTTTTGTGTGAAGCAGTTTTCATATCTTTTTATTCAGAATTTACAATCTCAAATTCTTCAAGAAAGCAGATTATCTCTAATATACTTTAAACAACAACATATATTATAAATAACATATTATAATAACATGAATAACAACCTCAACAATAACTTATTAACAAATGTATTCATAACATAATTAATTCCACAAATACATTCTTTAAACTTAAACATCCAAAAATAAACTTTCTTATAGCTTTCTTATAAAAATATCATTTTCCCAGCTCTTATTAAACAATTTCTGGTGTTCCTTCTTAAACAAATCCCCCCTACAGGGTTTAGTTGCTTAAACTACTAGATTCCCTCATTTTCCTTAAAAAAAAAAAAAAAAATCCTTCCCTTACTAGTTGGTTATTCCCTAGTTGTTAACTTCCAACAATATGAATATATATTTGTTTTCAGATCATTCTACTTGCTTACAATCTTCTTGCTTTTGCTTTATCATTCCCAAATTTCACTCATGGCCAGCTATCATATATTTTTTATTATTTTCATCTTCCTACGTTATATTTATTTTCTTGTCTCCTCTTTTTATACCTATTCTTATAGTTCTTATGTTTTTCTTCTTGTGTCTTCCTGTACCTTATATCTTTCTTCCTTCCACCGGTTCTTCCTTTTAATCCTTGTATTCTTTTAAATTATACTAATCATGGATCATCTCCCATTAAGCTGTATCATTTCTCCAATATTTAATTTTAAACCTCATCTAATCCGTTATTCCTTTTATAGCCAGATTCCCCCACTTTGCTTCAAAAATGGGTATAATTGGTTCCCAATCTTCCTTAATTCTCTCCACTGGTTTTTGGGATAATATTGCCGTTAGTTTATCCATTTCTATTAAATTGTACAATTTTATTAACCATTCTTCAACTTCTGGGATTTCCTCTTGCTTCCATTTTCTTGCGTAAAACATTCTAGCTGCTACTATCATATAAGTTAATAGCTTTTGGAGTGATCTTTTTTTTAACAGTTGTATTCATATATGTTTAGCAAATATATTTCTGGCAGCATCGGGAATTCTATCTGTAAAATTTTCACTATATTATTATGTATTTGTGTCCAAAATTTTATTGCTTTTCTGCATGTCCACCATAAATGATAAAGAGTTCCTTTCTGTTCGCATTTCCAACACTTAGTTATATTTGATTTGGACATTTTCGCTATTTGTACTGGCGTATAGTACCACCTATAAAAGATTTTATAATAGTTTTCTCTTAGAGTTGCACTCTTCAATATTTTAGATACTATTTTCCAAGAATTTTCCCAGCTTTCAAGATAAATTGGTCTTCTTATATTCTGCGCCCATTTTATCATATTCTCCTTAATGATTTCTTTTTCTAGTTCTAAATTAAGTAAATTTTTATATAGTTTTGCTACCAGATGTTCAACTCCTGGTTTTAACAATTTATCAAACTCATTCTCTCTAGTTTCTATTCCTATTATTCTCTGATCTATCTTAAATTTCTCCGCAAGTTGTCGCTGCAATAACCAATGGGTAGAGAGTCCACTGTTGATTAGTTCTTCTAAAGTTAATAGCCTTTCATCTTCCAAGTTAATCCAAGTATTCACCCAATCAATACAACTCGCATGATAATACAATTTCAAGTCTGGTTCTCCTAAACCTCCTCTTTCCTTGATATCCTTCAAGCTACTCCACTTTATTCAAGGTTTCCTGCCATTCCATATAAATTTGGAAAGATCTCTTCTCCACTGATTAAAAACTACATCGTTAGTTAGGAATATTTTGGAATAGGAATATCATTCTTGGCAAGATGTTCATCTTTAGTGCTGCAATTCTTCCCAGTAATGATAAATCTAGAGTCATCCATCTTTTCAAATCGTCCTTCACTGCCTGCCATATTTTTTTTATAGTTGTTAATAAATAGGTCAGTAT
>CAOLHI010006282.1:0-37101 GCA_948474755.1 Ctenosaura bakeri
TTCTAAGGCATTCTCATTTAAAATGATGGTTTGAGGCTGTCCACCTGAACTCCAGCCCTTAGCGAAGAAAGCCCATATACTGGGGAGGGGGACGTTTTCCGTGGGGGAATCTATCAGAAGCATCTCTCAATTCTGTGTAGAACCCTTTCATGGTGAATTAAATATATGTAGACTATGGCCCTTTCCACACCGGCCTATTAAAACAGTGCAGAGTGACCTCCAACGGAGGTCTTCTGCACCATGGAGTGGACTGGGGCGGACTACTTTTCGTAGTTCTGCACCTCAGCCTGCTCTGGAGTGACCGGAACTGGTCACGCAGCTTCCTTTTTAAAAACCTCTTTTAAGAGGTTTTTAAAAAGTACGGAGCGCGCAACCCCGTATCGCTCCGTCGCTGCGCTCTGGTGCAGACTTACAGGCGTGCACTAGTGCGTGCCTGCAGATCTGCCGGGGGTGGGCTTTAGGCTGGTGAGCTTGTCCGGTTGGTGGAGAGCCTCCATCAACCGGAAGCCGCCATTTTGGACACCAGAGCAGTGCGGAGCGACGAGCTCACGCTGCTCCTCGTCCCAACGGATTCACCCGGACGCTGAAGAAGTCCGGTGAGTCCCATTTTTGCGCAGTTCCTTTCCCACGTGCGGAAAGGGCCTATATTTGAAAAACAAACGCAAAACATACTACCCAAGGATGCACTTCTCAGAAGTAATCATATAGCATTAAGAAATATTTTGTGGAAAAATGATGGGATCAAAATAATTAACAGCAGTCTTCTTCTTTTTTTTTCTTTCCTTTTATGGACTCCCATATAGTAGAGCAATTGCTTCAATTATAGGTAGAACCTTCTAGAAGGAAAGACAGCAGCACCCAATGTTGTATGTACCTATTTTTGCACTTACTGTGTGAAGCAAAGTGTGAAGTCAGCATCTTTGTGGCCCAAGTTGATTCTGATCTTCACAGAAAGAAGGGACATTTTCCATTCTACTTACCTATTCCCAGAGGGAGAGAAAATAATTCTAAGCTTTTCAATCTATTGTAACTAACAAATCGAACATTTTATATAATGCTTTAAAGTGTTCCAGCCACTTCACATGTGCAATTAAGTTATAATCATTACAATAACCCCAAAAAGTAAGTTAGAAATCTGGCGAATCTTGGCTTACCATAAATGAGCTGCATGTTGGAGTACACAGCTTGTTTGCTGCCGTTCGATTCCTCCTGCCACCAGAAGCAGCTAAACCACTCAGAAACAAAAAATTCTTACACACTAGCATCTGTTGGGGTGTCGAATTGGCTCTGGGTTTTAGCCTAAACTTAATGGAGCTATCCAAGGATCCAAGCCCTATTTCCCAGGTAGGTTCAGGATCTTAGACAATTCCTTCAAAAGCCCACTAACAGGAAGCAGCCACCACTGCTCACAAGTTGTTTGAACTTGGCTCTTGACTTTATAAATCCTGGGATACTTGAGGGGAACAAGTCAATAGTAATAACATATCTTTCAACTGTCCCAATTCGGCAGGAACAGTCCTAATTAATCCTCTGTCATCTCACTTTTTAAACTCTTTTAAAATGTCCCCCTGTCTCTCCTTCTTCCTACTTTCTGCCTTTGTCCTCAGCTTACTTTAGTTGTTGCAAACTGGGTTTAAAGTGCAAAAGTAATTTGCTCTCAATTAACTCAGCAGGGAGGAGAGAAAGTGGCAGAATCTTGTAGGCTCAGGCAAAAGCAAACTGCTGCAGCCTTTCCTAGCTTGTGTGTTCTTCCTCACTAATAACTCACAATCTTGGCCATACGCTGTTGTTGATTGGTGATATATGTCCCAGTTTTCATCTGTGAAATGTAGGAGGGTATGTAATAGTAGCAGTGGTGGTGATAGCGGCAGGACTACTACTAATAGCTGTAGTAACAGTAAGCTTTCATTGTCCAGCTTGAGAATGCCCTGTCTTTATGCACTAATCCTATCTGATTATTACTCCAGACTTCAGAAGGATTGGAACTGGACGGAATCAAATTCACAAAGGAAAGGCTGTGAGAACAGCATCCAGAGAGAACCTAATCTCAATAAAGCCCCTTAAGCAGTTTTGCAACAAAGGGAAAATCAAATATGCCAGCCAAAGGGGTAGTCAGAAAACATTATGCAGACCTCTGTGCAAGCTGCTGATACTGACCAGGGAGCCGGGAGTTTACAACTGCCTAGGGCACCACACGTATTGTGTGTTGTTGATACAGTTCTCACTTCTGGCACACAGTCCCCAAAGGACATGGATAGCGTGTAACTGAGAAAGCGTTTAGTGTCTAGTTAGAGCTGAAAACTGATAGGAGCACACAAGTTTGGGTGCCTGCCATAACCTATTAAGACAGAAGAAATGATCCATTTGGGGACTGCTAGCAGAAGACACAGGCCTTCACAAGAAAACACATCCTTATCACAGTTACACTGTTACAATGTATATTCCACCTCAACTGCTATTACAACATCCTATGGAATCCTGGGATTTGCAGTTTAGGAAGGGGCATTTAGAATACTCAGGAAGAGGCTCTTGGGCCTCACTAAACTACAAACCCCAGAATTCCACAGGGTGTTGCTGTGGCAATTAAAGTGAAACACAGTGCTATAAATGCATAATATATGCAGTGTAAGAAGGACCACATACTTCATCTCAATTGCCTGTGATTTTTAAAGAGAGAGGCATCTCCTCACTACTCAGACATCATAATGTGTTCCTCATATGCTGGACATGTCTCTACTTCTGGTTGGCATGAAGGAAAGAGAACAGGAGTTGAAAAAAACAGGCTTGATTATTTCCACAATCTGATGGGACTGGAAATGATCCATCTTCAGTCAGAGTCATATAATAGTCTCAATAGGTAGGATTTCCTAGCCACCGTCCAATCAAGACAGGATCTTCTTCTTCCAGTAGATCTATGGAGTGAGGGAACTTTGCCAAGATCAGAATATCTTGGGGATAGTTCCGTAGTGAAGTGTATTCACACACCTAATCAAGGCTATTTACTATTTGAGGGGCTATTTTCAGTAGCAGCCCTTCAAGATCTTTTTTTCACTTCTGTCTTGATCCTGAAAGTAACCAGTTCACTTCCCATTTTGCAAAACACTCTTTTGGATGGGTTGATAACCAGAAAAAAGGAAGCCCTTAGTGTTCTACTCCACTTTAACTGCTATAGTTCCATCCTATGAAATCCTGGGATTTGCAGTTTATGGAGGGGCATTTGGAATTCTCAGCCAGAGAGTTCTAGTGTCTCATCAAACTACAAACCATACAATTCTGCAGGCTGCAGCCATGGCAGTTAAAGTGGAATTATAGTGCTATAACTGTATGTTACTGCAGTTTAGGCCTCCTTGGAGATACCCCTAGATATCATTTTGATATCAAAATTTGGCTCTCTTCCACCACCCCTCTCCATGTGTTTGGGAGGCCCCTGGACAAGCACAGAACTAGGCTTGGCCACTAATTGCTGGACATTTTATTATCCACCCAGGCAGGCCAGAAATAGCCAGATCACCGCTTTTAGGAGACCTCTCTGCAAACACCCTTATTATGTATGCATGGTATTTACAAAGAACTCCCTGCCCCGAGCAGCCAACTTGGCAAGCTGAATACTCAACTGCCAAGCACTCTGTGTTTGCATACTGGCTACCTCTTTGTCAATTCGGACTTAACTCAATCATGCTAAATTTTGATTTTTCCAAAGCTTTGTCCCGCGCCCGAAACTCATTGTTTTGACTGAGTGAGGTGAAATGCAGTCACATTTCTCCCTATAAAAACCCCTGGTTCTGAGACCATCCTCGGATCGCTCCCGAGTTCCAGACCGCCTTGCTGCTGCTTTGCTTGGCGAGCTTCCCCTCAGCTCCACGTTCTGAGACACACTGAACCCCAGCATCGCTCTCTATCTTCTTTCCAGGCTTCAGGAACAGGTTTCGTATCACTCGAATCAACTATCCCTCTGAAAATCCCGCTATCATACTCACACCTTTATTTTCCTTAGTTACCTGTGTGTGTGTGTTGCTTACATTGTGTGCCTGTATTTAATAAGGATCATTCATTATTTCCTACACGGTTTGCTTCTTGACTTGGCCTGACCCCGTAAACATTGGGTTACAAGATCCTGCTGCTTTACCCTGCCTCTCGTAGTGCCAACCAGTGCTCTTTACTAACTTCCCCATCTTGTGTAATTGTAAGGTTGTTTAGGTATCCCTCCCGGGACCCCCAGTAAACAGGGTAACGTGTAGTGTGAAAGGGCCACATGTGCAGAGAGACTTCATGCCGCCTTCTTCTTCTTCCTCGTCTTCTTCTTCTTCCTCCTTTTTCTTCCCTCTCTTCCTTCTCCTCCTCCTCCTCAAAGGATCAGATCTCCTGAGGTTGAGCAGCAACCTTTCACTTAATCTTTTTCTTTCTGCTGAATAAGTATGCAGTGCAGTGTGTGTGTGTAGGATGGGACTGTGAGAGGCAAAAATTACTCTGAGACCAGGTCAGTCCACAATTTGCATTATTCCCATCCCTGCTGTTAGATTTATGCTTTGTTTCAGCTGGATTTGCATGGAGGCCTGAAGTACATCCAAGCTTCTCCATCTGTTGAGATCTTCTGGTGAGGCCCTTCTGTCTGTTGCACCACCCTCAAAGGCATATTTGGTAGGAACGAAACAAAGAGAAGAAACAGAAGCTTATTTAAATATAGACATAGATGTTAAATACAGATATTAGGTCTTTCTTCTTTTATTATTTCTTTCCTAGCTAACTATGGATGTTGTTTATTGAAACTCTGAGTGGATGTAATAATTTCATAGCACACATCTTTTTAATAAAAATAATGAAAAGAAGAGAGAAGAAAAGCATGGCGATAGATGAAGTTGTTGTAAACATATGGTTTATCTTCATCTTTGCCTCTTAGGAATCAATTTACAGGAGGTTTAGCAAGAAAACACAGCTGATCAAGTTGTAACATCCTTAGAGGTAAGCTGCTGCCTCAATGATGGAAAAGTTTATCTCTCAGAGGCTCTGTGAAACTAGAAGCAGCATTGCCTTTGGAACAAGATGCAATTGTAAAGTCTTTGCCTAGTGCTCACAAATGATACCAATTCAGCCTCTTTTCTGAAAAGCCATCCCTGTTTCATGCTCCCTTGCCCAAAAACTGGAACTATATTGTCTGAATTTATCAACACCATCCAGGTCAACTCCATGATCACCACCTTCCAGGAGAGTGACTCTGTTAGTCTTTCACACCAAAATGCACACAAAAAGACTCTTGTACCACCTAAAGACCAACAGGTACCATCATCTATTGAGGTTTAAAGGAAGGCTTGTCTTTTTTTGAGTCTGACTTCTAATAGATAAGAGCAAAATGCTACAGAATGAGAAAGTCAGTGGAAATTTCCTTCTATAACCTCAGACAATTTTGCCTTCCCTGGGACACGCTGCTGTTTCGCTGCTGAAAAGTTCAGTCCATTGGGTCATGGAAGAATCAATGCTAAGTTTTATTTTAAGCTTTGGTCTCCACTGACAGAAACTATTGCCAGCAGGAACAGGATTAAGGTTTCTATGCCATTATACCAGAGATCTGAAAAGTTTTTTTGGAGAAAATAAAGCTCCCAGAATTCCCCAGCCCTTCCAGCATAGCCAGTTTGATTTACAGCTTGTGTACTTCATATTGCATTCAGCCCAGAACCTTTAGGCTAGGAAGGACTTACAGTTGAAAGAGATAAACTAAAGAGGATATTTCTATTTTTATAAAATGGGATCAAATGATAGGAAAAAAACATCAGGAGAACCTCAGACATTTCAAATTCTTTGTGCGTGTTCATTCTGTTTTCCACAAGGGTGAAGCAAACAGATGAAATTCTGTATATGTATACACACGTACACACACATACATACAAACACTTTATCATCTTTGATTAAACCATGCCACAGAGACTAAACAAAAACTGAAATCCAAATCCATGTCATGGAGAGATCCTTGCATCATTGCATATTTGCTGAGGACAGAACAAGAAGCGTGCCATTTGTTGTTGCTACAGAGATGACCTTCGAGTGATATACAGCTGGAGCAGTAAGAGAACTCATGCAACTGCTCCAAAGCACAGCACACATAGACCAGAATGCTTCTGTGGTGACTTGTGCTGTATAATGCAGTGTAATGCTGTATAATTACAGTGGCATAGTGCATTTTTTGCTGCAGCATGTAGTAGAAGCAGGGGGTCACTGAAAAAACTGTCTCCATTGTCCCACTACCACCTGAACAGCTCAAAAGCTGGCAGAGGAGTTTCCAGCCCTGGCAGAGACAAAGTTTTATGCTGTTCCCACACTTTCTGTTGCCCTCACAACCATTTTACCCCTGTGTCTGCCCTCTTGCCACCATCTATATCAGCATGGTTCTGCTGGCCAACAGAAGTGTAGCAAATGTCTATCTATAGAGCCCTTAAATGTCAACAATGCCTATATGGAAAATCACTTGGAATCCAATCACCATGTGAAGTTGGCAAGAAGAATAGGATTTGGATGAAACAAATAAATCTTAATATATTCCATGGAAGACTGACTTACTCTGTTGGCCCTCAGTTCAAATCTATGCTTAGCCATGAATATCAGTGTAAATATCTGCACACATACTTTATTAGTGAGTAAAACTGAGAAGCCCTTACCTGTTGAAGAGCACTCAGTAGATACAGTCGTTCACAAACCAACAACGAATCAGTGACCCAAGCTAATTAGCTTTGAGATTAACCTTCCCTTGAAGGGCAGCCCAAAACATTTTGCCACAGCAAAATGACACCCACCTCCCAGTACCAAGTCAAAATGCATAGTACCCAAGACCTACCCAATTATTTTGACACATGAAATTGGAAATCCCACAGGTACTGTTCTTTTCCCCTTGCAGTAGAAAAGTAATAGTGTCAGATCTCAAGCTCTGGGAAAGCTCCTAAGGGAAGATACAGGCCATTTCTGCCCTATAGTATTATAGTGGTATTATTCCACTTTCAACATCCTATGGAATCCTGGGTCTGCAGTTTAGGGAGGAGCACTTAGAATTTTCAGCCAGAGAGCTCTTTGGCCTCAGTAAACTACAAAGCCCAGAATTCCACAGGATATTGAAAGTAGAATAATACAACACTGTCGTGCAGAAATGGCCACAGTCTGTCAGATAGCCTGGACCTAAACGTATAGGGCTTTATACAAAAGAAGATGGACCTTGGAAGGGTTTGCTCAGGCAGCAGCTCGAAATCTTAGTTGTACTTTAACAACTGCAAATGCATTGTGCTGTAGCAGAAAAGTTATTGCGAGGTAAATGTTTAGAATGTTGGTTTAAGACAGGAAGAAACAACTGAGGCTGGTCTGACCTTGGGACCTTCTACTGTCTGCTAATAACGCAAGAAAACAAGCAAACTTCAAACCATCAATTAATCGAAACTGGAAGTGGCCAAAAGTCCACTTTTGGTTTTGGGGAAAAAACTATCATTTTTATATTAAACAACGTGGCCTATGTTAAAAGTTCTTCACAATTCCTGGAGACTTCCAGTAGAAGCAATTCACCCTTTTTTTTAGATGGAAGAATCATCCAGGGAGTCTGAAGTGACAAGAGACACAAAAATAGTCTTGGGGGCCATATCCAAGGCTACATTTTGCCCACCCTGGTTTCAAATGTGGGAGACCCAAGTCTCTCACATTCAGCCATGATACTCAGCTACTGCACTCATTTCCTGTTTATGGGCTTTCCACAAGTGTCACGTTGGCCATTGTGAAGACTGCATGGTGGATTAGACAGAAATTGGGTATGATTCACCATGGCTTTGTTTACTTGAGTCAGTTGCTGTTTCTCAAGATAATCTGACTCACATGGTCAAGGGGAAACCACCTATGTTGTCCTGTGCTCAATATAGGAAAGCTGGGATTTGAACAATGTAATAAATTAGCAGCTTGGAAAAGTTACTTTACTGGATTGCTACTCCCAGACCTCCCCAACCAGCATAAGTGCCTGAGCCTCTTATCCATGCATGCACAATATCTTGTTTTATATTCTGAGTTGTAGAATATAAATGTGGAAATTGTGTTCAGCTCATGGTACAGCTAAGCATTATAGAATATGATGTGAACAAATATGTATTGCAGTATAGATAGTTAACAAGCTTTGGTGACATGTTAACTCCTTTCCATATTTTCCTTAACACTCTGTGTTCTTTTCCTGGCTGTTGAAATTTACTTTGTAAACTCCTCACTTGTTCAAGTATTAGACTAGGACTCCAGGAGAGCAAGATTTGAATCCCAGGTCAGCCATAGAAAACCCTGAACAAATTGTATTCATTAAGCCTCAGAGATGGCAAACTTCTGAATAAATCTTGTAGAGAAAACTCTGTGATAGAGTTGCCATAAAACAGAGTCAAGTTGATGGCAGGTAACAACAACAGTAGCAAGCTATCTTTCCATCTTACATTATTTACAAAAATATTATAGATAGAGACATCAGTTTCTATATCAATAAATTCCTCATCATTGGCCATTTCTGCACTGCACTGTTACAGTGCTATTATTCTTCTTTCAACACCCTGTGGAATTCTGGGGTTTGTAGTTTACTGAGGCCAAGACCCAGTATTCCACAGGATGTTGAAAGTGGAATAATAGCACTATAACAATGGCCCTTTTTGCATGCTTTTTTTCTTGCATGAGCGCTCCTTGAGCATCGTGTGAGTGGGAGCGCCGCTCCGTATGACGCAATCCCACTCGTACAACGCTCACTAGGCTAAAGCGGGGCACAAGCGCATTTTTTGATTTTCAGCTTTAAGCCGAAAATGCCCTGCCCTTGCACACTTACCTCTGTGCAGTGTGTTGGCAAGGTGGCCCGGTCGCGCTTCCTTCCCTCCACGCAGCCTACAACTCCCAGACTGCGCTGCGGAAGAAAGGGGCGGGGTGCTCATGCGACGGTCGCGTGAGAAAGTAGGCGATGCGGGAGGCAAAAGGGGCTGTCGTGAGCATCTCGCAAGAGTGGCTGCTCGTGCGAGCGCCGCTCCCCCTGCCGCGACGAGGTAAGGTGCAAAAAGGGCCAATGAAATGTGGAAATGGCCCTTGTTGTATTGGCCCACACATTCACACAAGCCCAGTATGGCTATTTCTATACACTGTTACCTAAACTCATGACTGAGGAGAAACATTGTGCCTTGTAGCATCACCTCTGATGTTTCACACCTCACATCATCCACACATGCAGCGTGGATGTCTGGAAAGGTGGGGCCAGCACACATGCAGTTATACTTGTCAACCTCTTCCCTTCACAAATGTACATCTTAGATGGAATCCCACTGGTGCCGCACAAATATATCAATCCCTTATGCATGTGGTGGTACTTTTGGGCCCAGTATACAATAAATGTATTCAGTTCCTGGTTGTGCTAGTAGAGTTCTTCAAGTGTAACCATTTCACATGAGCCCAAAACCTATTGTTAGCCCTGACTAGAGCAGAACCACTGAATCAATTGGACTTATTTATTTGTTCTCTCACCTTTCAACAGTTGACTCAATGGGTCTGTTGTAGTTTGGTTTAACCAACAGGATTCCAGCCATGCTGCTGTGCATTCTTGGATGGTACATAGGTACATAACTATTTGTCAGTGCCTTCAATGCACCACATTATTCATTGGGACTACAGAAATAACAGAAACAGACTCCACACATTCACCACTGCACAATGGAACAATAAGCAGGCACATTGACAGATATACAGTCAGTTGTGCAGCGCTGGTATTCAGTGGAAGGATAGTATACCACAACTATCATGTAGCTTCATGATTTACACTATGCGGGTACAATGTAGAATGTATGTACAGATATTGGTATGGAGCAACATGCTATGGATATCACAAGGACAGAGTGACATGGCATGACAAACACACAAGCTCTTCCATATTTGGATAAGTCTGTGTATATCAGGGTTGGACAATTGTGTCCCTCTATACGGTTTTGGCCTACAAATCAAAGGCTGTCCTAACCAGCACAACCAATGGTTAAATCATAGAAACATAGAGTTGGAAGAGACCACAGGGGCCATTGAGTCCAACCCCCTGCCATGCAGGAACACACATCAAAGCATTCCCAACAGATGGCCATCCAGTCTCTGCTTAAATACCTCCAAACAAGGAGACTCCACCACACTCCGAGGCATCATATTCCACTGCTGGACAGCTCTGACCATCAGGAAGTTCTTCCTGAGGTTCAGGTGGAATCTCCCTTCCTGCAGCTTGAATCCATTGTTCCTTGTCCTAGTCTCCGGAGTAGCAGAAAACAAGCCCGCTCTCTCCTGAACATGACATCCCTTCAAATATTTAAACATGGCTATCATGTCCCCTCTTGTATCAGTCTAAAAATACATATAATGCCACAGTTGTCCACCTGCGATTTATAGAAATGTCCAAATAGGGCTACAAGCATTCAGTACATGCAGAAAACATGTTTTTTTGTTTGTTGGCAATTGCCATCAAGTGGAAGGCAACCCTCTGAATGAGAGACCTCTCTCAGTGTTTACAGCCTCCTTCCCTTTAAACTGCCCTTTTCAAATATCCAAAGGGTTATCACAGAGAGGAGAGTGCAGGTGTACTCTCTGCTGCTCCAAAGAGTAAGACCATTTCCACACGACATTGTTATAGTGCTATTATTCCACTAACAACATCCTGTGGAATTCAGGGGCTTATAGTTTATTGAGACTAAAGAGCTCTCTGGATGAGAATTCTAAATTCTCCTCCCTAAACTACAAATCCCAGGATTCCATAGGATGTTAAAAGTGGAATAATAGCCCTAGAACAGTTGTAGTGTGGAAATGGCCTAGGACTTGGTCTAATGGTTTTAAGTTACAGGAAAGTAGATTTCAGTTAAATTGTTACCCTGATCTCTGGGGGTCCCGGGAGGGACACCTGAATAACCAAATAACAAACACAATTTTGGGGACAATTAACTGGAGCACTCACTAAAGCTAGCGAGAGGCGGGGTAAATTAGCAGGATCTTGCAACCCAGCATCTACAGGATCAGGCCAGTCAAGCAGTCAGATGGTTTAAAGTAATAAAAATGATGTTTATTAAGTACAGACAAACATTAAAAGACACCATAGTCACACAGCTAACTAAAGAATCAGGGATTGACTTGGAATAGGGATTTTTAGAGGGAAATGGGTGATACAACACCTGTCTCGTAGTCCTGGAGAGGTTTGGAGATTGAGTTCGTTGGTATGGAGTCTCGGTATGTGGGACTGGGGATGGCTCGCCAAACAAAGTGGCAGTAAGGTGGGATGGAAGTCCAGAGCGATCCAAGTGGTCCGAGTAAGGTCTTGGAATCAGGGGTTTTTATAGGGTGAATTGTGACTGCAGGCCATACCTTACTCGGTGAGAACAATGCATTTTGGGCGCAGGACAAAGCTTTGGAGAGGTCAGAATTTAGCATGATTGAATTAGAGCCGAATTAACAATAGTGTAACCAATATGCAAGTGTGGAGAGCTTAGTACAGCTTTGTGAGATTGCCTGCTTGGGGCAGGGAGCCTTTGTTAGTATCGCACATATGCAATGAGGTGTTTGCCGGAGAGGTCCCTGAAGCGATGAACCAGCTGTATCTGGCCTGCCTGGGTGGAGAATGGAATGTCCAGCAATTATTAGCCGTGCCTGTTTACGTGCTTGTCCAGAGGCCTCACAAACACATGGAGCGGGGTGGCAGAGGAAAGTCGAATTGTTTGATATCAAAGTGATATTGAGTGCTATCTCCGGGTAGGCCTAGACCTTCTGCTCTTCCACTTTTTCAGCTGTTTTTTTCTCATTTGCTTTCAAAATGTCCCACTTTCTCCCTCCTTCTCCCACTCCTTCACTTCATCCTCAGCTCACTTCCACTGCTGCAATTTTCACTCCATTAACTCAGGAGAGGAAAGGCAAGATCTTGCACCTTCCAATAGGCTCAGGCAAAAGCAAACTGCTGTAGCCTCTCCTAGCTTGGGTGTTCTTCCCCATTAATAAGGTTTGCCATCTTGACCACACTGTGATGTTGCTTGGCCAGTTGTGTCCCAGTTTTCATCTGTGAAATGTTAGAGAGTATGGTATTATTGCCTTTTCCACTTAGTCACATGGTCTCTTGATATGTGCAAAGTACAAAAGCCTTAGTTTAGTCATCCTGTCTCCTAGGAAGATTTCAGGCCCATACAAATATGTTTGTACAGACTGAAAGAAAAACCTTTCCTCATCCCACAAATGCAGCAATCAAGGTCAATTCTGTTTTGCCATAAATACTCTTCTTTGGGAGGTCAACTTGGGAGGGAAAGTCTTGCAGTAATACAGGAAATGAAAATGATATTTCGTGCCCTTCCACGAGCTTCCTTAGGCTTTCTGGCTGTTTAGTTAGCATGAGTGATGCTGGAAGTGTATAAACAAGATTCCTTTTATGACGTTTGTGGTTGCAGAAGGGCTCTGCAGAACTCAGTACATATCAAAGCATTGGTTTATAGCATCTTTTCCAGATCTCACTTTAGAGATGGGGGAAGAAATGTATCTATTGTTTTGTGGTTATGCTTATGCATATTTAGATTTGACTGATGCAAGAGTTTATGTGTGCATTTGGAAACAAAAAAAATGTAGCTGTACAGTGAAAACTGTCCTGTTTACTCATATCTGTCTGACACCCTAAAGTAGAACTAAAATGCAAGCAACATCACCATGAATCTTCAATGATTTTAACAGTCATGCATGAAGATGAGACATCTTCATGCTCCAGAGACATTTCTTATGGAAGCTGGCACCATGTGCAACCATCCAAGGCCAAATGTGAGTCATGTAAGGGGCCCAACAGGACGCCAGCATGAAACAACAAGAAGAAATCTTATTAATTTGGATTTCAGTAGAAACAATGGTTTCCTTTTCCACAGCAGAAGTTAATCAGCATAACAAAACTGAGAGGATTCTGTTCTCACCAGTTACTACTGTTATATGACTGGCTTGGCCACTTGTAGAATTGTCACAGCCTCATTACAAGAAGTGCCATTTTAGCCTTATTTTTGTCTCTCTACTCTGCATATATTTGTGTGTGTGTGTGTGTGAGAGAGAGAGAGAGAGAGAGACAGACAACAGACAGACAGACACAGATAGACAGAGACAGACAGACAGAGAGAGCAAGAGAGCAGATCTTGGGAAAGTTACTTTTTTCACCTACGATTCCAAGAATCCCCTCCATCAGCATGTCCACTGTGGCCCAAAAAGTTAACAGTTCCAAGCTGTGCATATGCATATATACCTTCAACTGAGCATAACACATGATGCATCTGATAGTGGACTTTTAATTCATGAGAATTCGGTCTACAGTAAATGTGTTTTACTCTGTGTTTTAAATGTGTTTTGAACTGTTTTGACCATGTTTGTTTTTAATCAAATTGTTGTTTAACTGGGTTTTTTTTTAATTCTTGTAAAATAAGATTTTACCTAATTTTTTCTTTTAAATTATTGTAAGCATCTTAAGGTTCTATGCTGGGGGGGAGTGAGATATGCATTAAATTAAATTAATCTATTGTCAAGGCTGGTTCCAGATTTGAGGTGCCAATTGGGGAATTCTGGTTCAAAAAAGTAATATTTCCTTTTGTGTGTCCTTTTGTGTCCTTTTGAAGCTTTGTGCTATTGCTTATCCCATCAGAACAATCAAGAAGTAGAGACTCTCTTTGACCCTGTGAAAGAGAAGTTCTCTACCTGAAAAAAACAAGAACCATATGGCTAAAGACCAATGAAAGTGCTTTGTTCCCCCCACCAAGAAAACTTCTAAGGGTGGATACAACACAAGCATTGTTACTGTTCTGTACACATAGATTAGACAAGTAGTTGAAATACCATAAAAAAAACCTGCTGAACTTGATTTATCGAAAGATAACAAGAAGGCCAAACAGCAGAGTCTTGTAGCACCTGAAAGATGAACACATTTTATTGTGCTATAAGCTTTTGTGGACACCAGCACACAAAGGAAATGAGCATGTGTACATCACAGGCAACAACAGCTCAGAATCAGATCTGTTAAAAATCGCTGTTCATTTACCACCCCGTGGAGACACTACAACCTGATGTTGTTGTAGGGTACAGAAGGAAGGTGATATCTTAAACTGGGGTGGGCAATGTTGATGACTCCAGAGGGCCTTTTTACCTCTCCAGGACACTTAAAGGCTGCATCGATTACCAAAAACAGCAAAAATTTAAAAAAAAATCAAACTCAGAAATGGCTGAAAGTCCATTTTTGGACCTGAAGGCTGTGAGTCACATACAGCCTGAGGACTGTGCTTTGTCCGCTCCTGCATTAACCTAACTGGCTAATGATGTGAAGGTGCAAGCTTGAGAATTCTTGCAAGAGAATTCTGGGAGGGGCCCTTCCAAGAAGTAACATTTCCAGACTCTGAGAAGCCCCTATTATTGAGTCCCAACCTACAAGTAGGAGATAACATAACAAGAAAGGGTGACTGAAGTTTGACAACCAGTCATACCATCTGGCTTGCGTGGAGGAAAGAAAAAGTTTTCATTCTCACAATAGGTTCACTACACATCTTTCTCTCATTTTCCTCTCTTTCTTTAAGCCTTCAGAACTGAGAACACTTCTCGCTGTCTTGACAAGGTTTTAGTATGGTCTTCTTATTGAAGGGCTGCATGTTGTATAGTACCTTTATGAGGTTTCCAACACACATACACATTCCCTTTTTATTTGCTGCTGTAAAGCTAAGATCAGATGATACTTCTTTTTGTCGCCTAGCTGTGCAAACCTATGGAGATGAATTAAACTCTCAGATATTATTGTATTCTCCTATGTTCCTCACAGCACAGTGAGAAGACTCCAGGAAAAGAGAGCAATGGAGACATATAGCCTATTTCTGCACTAGCCTCTTATAGTGCTATTATTCCACTTTCAATATACTATGGAATCCTGGGCCCTTTCCACACCTTTCCTTTTCACGGTGCTGGGGCATGGGGATTGCGTGAGCAGCCTCTTGCCAGAGGCTCTCGCGTCCCCGCTGCTTCGCCTCCGCAGCTACTGCCTGCTAGCGAGCAGGAAGCATGAGAACTACTCCTCTTCCTTCCACAGTGCAGCCTGGGATTTTCCCAGGCTGCGCTGGGGCAGGAAGCGCCACAGCTCTGGAGGCTCCGCATGCACAGTAAGTGCGTGGGCCCTGGAGCGATGCACGATCGTGCACCATTTTCGGCTACCAACCGAAAATGAAATAGTGCGCAATCAGCGCCTGCCAGCCCCGGAAGCATCACACAATTGCAAGGATGTCATGCGGACCACTACTTACAATTGCATGACGCTCCAGAGGCCTTCGCATGGCAAATGCCATGTGAAAAGGGCCCTGGGCTTTGCAGTTTAGGGAGGGGCCTGAGGCTCTTCCTTAAACTGCAAAGCCCAGAACTCCATAGGATGTTGGAAGTGGAATAATAGCACTATAGCAGGCTTAATAGTGTCTTAATAATATTTAATTACAAATATGTAAGAAAACTATAGTAGAAGCAATTAGGCATTCACACAAAAGGTAGTGTAACAAAACCCCAAAAAACAGCAGCTCCAGTTTCCTTCTACCTCCGAGCCTGTACCCTGCCTCCAATCTTATTCAGCACCTGTACTTAGCCAAATTCAAAAAAATTATTTAAACTATGATCAGTATAATATTTCTTTAGGCTAACCCATGTCTGGATTTTAATAGAGACAATATGTTTGTTTGTTTTTACAATAGTGCCTATTCCCCAGCCCTTTCTGCACCTTACCATTTTCCATCATCGTCCTGTTGTGGAGAGGAGCATGGGCTGAAGGCTCCCTGCTGCACCCTACCTGCTTAAGAGTAGCCCGAGGGACATGCTCCTTCGTTCTGCAGTCCAGCCAGCCACTTCCCATGCTGCACTGGGGAAAGTACCTAGATCGCACTTCTGCCCTTTCCACATGGCCGTCAGCAACCAGAACATTGTGCAATCAGAGGGCATTACCAGATTTTTTTCTGGTAATGGAACATCTCATGATTATGATGGCTGGGGATGTGTGAGCAGTGGGACCGCGATGACATTATGCAAAACCAGGATTCATGGACCGGCAGCAGTGTGTCCCCATCCCGGGACAGCTCTGTCATGTGGAAATGGCCTCCAACTGCACAGTTAAAGCTTGGGTTTCTGCTGTGCCCCTGCCTTGTGACAACAGATCTGGCCATGGTGACATATGTCCTTGTTGAATCCTGGTTGAGTTACTGTAATTCATTCTACATGAAGCTCTCTTTGAAGAGTGTTCTGTTGGTCCACAGAGCTACACTCAGATTGTTTATTGGAACTGAGTAGAAAGACCACATGACTCTTTTGTTGCAACAGTTCCAATGATATAATTCAAAGTGATAGTTTTGACCTGTAAGCCCTATATGGCTCAGGTCCAGGTTATTCTCCTTTATGAACCTGTCTGTGGTTTGAGATCTGCTAGAGAGACCCTTCTGTCTGTCCTACCACCTGTGATAGATGATGCCTCTGAGACTGAGAAGCAACTGATTGTGCCTGGGACCAAGCCAGTGAGTGGGATAGATGATACCTCTGAGATCGAGGAGCAATTGACTGTGCCAAGGACTGGGCCAGTGAGTGAGCAAATCAACTTGCAAACATCCCCCGCACTGGAAGGTCAAACAGAGACAGAGTTGCCCTGGCCAGCTCATGACGGAGAGGGAACCAGCAGTGATGCAGAGGAGTGGCAGCCACCTGTGCCCATTAGCCCTCAATCTTGCAGAAGGCTGAAACAGACTGCTCAGAGGGAGGCTGCATGGACTGGGTTGAGGAAATGATAACAAGCAGCACCTGTTCATAGCAGCTATCTAAATCTGCTGGGGTGGCTGCTTGTGCAGATTACTAACAAGCCCTCATGACCTTCATATCTCCTGCTCCCAGAAACCCTCCAGACGGATCTCTGCCTCCTGAACCTTAGGACTGGACCTTGACCTGGCTTGGCTTGCGTTTTCCTTGTATTTGGTATATTCAGACTCTCCCTGCAAGTATTCCTGACCTCCCTCCTCCCTTGCTGGCTGCGGCTCAGCAGGGAGAGATTCCTGACACCACCTTCACAGATCTATCTGTTGGAAGAGGTTCTTCTCAGTGGCTGCCCCCAGACTCTGGAACTCCCTTCCCTGAAAAGTTAGACTGGCACTATCCCTACATTCTTTTCACAGACAAATAAAGACTTTTCTGTTTAGACAGGTGTTTGATGATTATTTGCATAAGACCTATCTCTCCTAAACAATGTGCTGGATTTGGTTAATTGTTGCACTGTGCTGTGTGTGTGTGTGCATGGTTTTATGTTTTAATGTATGTTTTAATCTGTTTTTCATTTTTTCAGTCATATAATGTCTTTTTAACTTTTGTATTTTATGAATTTTTAACTATGTGTTTTTAATTTCTTGTAAGCCTCTATGAAGCCTGAACGGAAAGGAAATAAATAAATACATACATACATACATACATACATACAACAACAACAATTCAGCAATGGGGAAAGAAGAAAAAGGAATGGAATCTTGCACCTCCCAGAAGACTCAGAGGGCTTGTAGCCTCTCCAAGCTTGTGTGTTCTTCCTCATTAATAACTTTGCCATCACTCAGATGTTGCTTGGCCATACACATCCCATTTTTCATTTGTGAAATGTTAGAGGTTGTGGTATTGGATATGCATGCTGCAGTAGCTCTGGAGTTCCTTCTAAGTTGGTTCTCAGAGAAGACGGTATGCTTAAGGCCCAGAAGTTATGTTTGGACCCGGATATATCCTCTTTTGTGGTACATTTTACTGTCAAAAAAGCTAAGGGCTTTTTTGTGATACTGTGATACTGACAAGGGCAAAAGAAACTTGCCAGGACTCCTTCTAGAAGAGGGTACTCTTCCTCCATATTCTCCCTTCTTCTTTCTCAGGGGATGGTGTCATCTAGTTATACCTGTGCGAAAAGCAACCACCCTATAGTTTGAGCCTGAAACTAATAAAGACAACCATCCCAGATCCTAAACATAATGGTTTGAATTCCAAGTATAAAGGGGATGATTGGTACTTTCACTCAGATACAGGGGTCACTGATTTTTTTCTTTCCTCATGCGCTATATTGCAGAAGGTTCCCCAATTTATGCAGTGGCTTTTCAAAGGGGAAAATGCTGCAGAGATACGTGTGAAAGGAAAGCCTTAATATTCTTACTAAACATCTTTCTATCCAAGGTCTTTATTCAAAAGAAGTTTTGACTCATTCCACTAAGTTTCACATCCAAATAAGGATCCTTGGACGTGCAGCCTTCTAATTAAAGATTCTATTTATTTTGGGATTTGGTTGTAATTGGTACGTGCTGCTCAAACCTTTGGGCTTTAGCAGTCCTTTCCCTCACCCTGTTCCTTCTAGGAGTGTGCACTAAGATATTTATGAGTAAGTGGTTTGCCTGCTTTGCAGATAAATGAAATTCTGAGGACAGAAACATCTAGAAGGAGACAACTTGACAATCAGGAACTGAAGCAGAAGGTGAACCAAAAATCTCCCCTTCCCCAACAGAAATATTTTAGCAGGTCTATTTTTCCAAGCAGAATCATGTATGTGCTGCATTTGTGCTGTTTTGGAAGGAAGAGGAGAACTGTGAAATTTTCGGTAGTGAGGTTTCCTGTGTTTTGCACTTAATTTTACTTAATTTTGTGAGCTGGAGCCATAGCCAAGGCCTCTTTCTTCCTTTATGCCCATAAGGTTCTCTGCAGAGTCTCTGATAGGATTCCAGGAGACATTTCATTCTTCTCAAGTGATGCATTTTAGGGAGCATTGTGAGAAATTAATATGGCAGCTCCATTGGAGTTCTGTTACTGTCTACTAGCAGCCAAGGCTGCCTCCAGATAGGTCAAAAAGTTTCTGGAAGTCTGAGATTTTATTCCTGTACAAAACTTACTGTATTTTGGAGACCCACATGATGCTTTCTTCATTCTGAAGTATTTCCTGGGAGCTCCTGACATTAACAAGGACTTCATATTCCCACTCTCCAGGTGGGTTTAAATTTACCCATTACATTCTGAAACAAAATGTATTGGTACTTGTCTGTGTTTTTGTATATTCTTGGGAGTAAATATAGTCACCACCAGGTAAACACAGCAATTGGCCGGAATTCTCTATTGTGGTCTATGTTGCATAACTTTATAATACTTAGCTATGTAACAGAGGCATTAAGGAACCTAATTAATGAATCACAAAGACGCATAACAGGACAAGAGGAAGTGTGTTCTAATGTGCATTGATCCTGACACACATCAGTTCTGATATGCAGTGCTCACTTCGCTGGCTCTACTACTAACAGCATCCCCTTGCTGAATATGGACATTGAGAAACTGTTCAAATCTATTTCCTACAAATGCAATTCTAGTTACAAAGGCATAAGTCTCCAAGTGAATTCCAACCATTGCTTGCAGGACACAGTTTCAACAGAGATCAAGTGAAAAGAAAGTTTGACCAGAAAAAAAATTATCCTAATGCTGAACTAGGGTAATATTGCTAAAGCACTTTAGCCCAGTAGCTATAACTCTTGAATAATAATTTAAAAGGATCAGTAAGAAACTGGTGAAAAACAGTTTCTGAAATGTTGCATGAGACTGGATGTGACACATGAGGGAGGGACGGAGTGAGGGAAGAAATCTGGGATAGTTCAAGAAAGAGACTAGATGCAAACCCATGAATATGCAGCTACAAAAAGAACTGGAAACTATTAATACTTCCCCACATCTAGAGATACTCTAAGCCCAGCAGAAGTACAGGCCAGGCTCAGAGAAGTTCGCATATTTTTACAATGTGAAATTTTTGCATCTGTCTCTGTGGTTGGATATATTAGCTACTAATATGGGATGGGAATGCAAAGTGTTTGATGTATTCCCAGATCGACACAATTAAATCAGCTTCATAGCCCTTTAGCAATTGTGTATCCTACAGAATATTGGGAGATATAGTTCACTGAACTGTAGCACCAGAGCTGTCTAGGAGAGCATTTTATCTAGGACACTTAGAGAATTGCACAGCAATATGGCTTGCTAGAGACCTCTGCTGCTATACAGTCCTCCCTCCACATTTTCACGCTTGACCTTTGCAAATGTGATTATTTACAAGGCACATGCTTGTCTCCTCCACCCCATTCTCCTCCTCCCATTATCTTGCATTCCTCACTCCAGGTTTGCGAGGCTTGTGTTTAAAATTGATGTTTTTATCTTTTTGGGTGAGCAAAGCACACACACCCACTGCTGCAGGCATGTCCTTTTTGCCACATGGTTGCAGATTCTGCTGTGTAATGGCCATTGACTAATTAGGTGCTCTCTTTGCTCCTACCCTTCCCCTCTGGGAGGAATCTCCTTTCTAAAGATGGCAAGCAGAAGTAGCTAGAATGCCAGAACCCTCAGGCATGTGGAGGGGCCACTGTAGTTCAGCAAACTACAAATCCCAGGATGCTGCAGGACGGTGCTATGATAGTTAAAAGGTTATCAAACTACTGTAACTGTGTAATATGGATATGATCTGGGACTTCAGGTGCTTCCAGCTGAAACTTTCATCATGCAATTGCCCTTTCATAGAAGTTCTCAGGAAAAGTTGTCTTTAAATTGTAACCCTCCTGTGTTGTCTCACTGCTTCTTCTTTTCCCCCTGTATTTTCTTAAGGAGAAAAGGATGAAACAGCTGCACAGTCTCTTGTAGTGAGGGTGCTTCTAGGCATTCTCCATCTGGAAACACCTTTTGATTCTCAGCAGTGACACGTAACCTTAAGTAAAGGCTGGTAAAAGGCAATGACAAGGGGACAGGCAAGGGTGGCCTTGTCTAACCTTGCAAATAGGACTAATTTCCACAGTGCCGTTTACACACACTGATTCCAGTTTCACACTGCCAGCTTCTTTTTGCATCCCTGTGTGAGTTTGTACATTCACACAGGGATATTGCAGCGGACATTCACTTTGATGTCAGGCCTCCCCAATATGTATTTAAATATTTTGCCAGGCAACAAACCATAATATAAATGTAGGTATTCACAGACACACACCTGAAAAAAAATGCTGAGTTTTGAATATGTGTTGCTAAAATTCCCCCCAGCCTGCTGTCTGTCAAAACCAAAAAAGTTGTTTACTGCTGACTTTTAAGTGTGAGGGGAAGCAGCTCAGCTGACAGTAAATTATATTATTCCTTCTTCCTCCTGTTATTTTTCTTCTGATGTCTTTACACTGTTTGGCTTTAACCTGTTGCAGAAGATGTTTACACAGAACTGAAAAAAATAAATGTACAAATTAGACAAATAGAAGAAGTAACGCCTGTCCAAGCCAAAGCCAGAAGGGAGGTTCAGGCTTCCAAATCAAAGCATATGGCATCCAAACCCAAACTGTGAAAAAGCTGGACTTGACTAAACTGCACAAAGTGTTCTGTACACACCACGTTGATTACAAATGACTGCACTGTGTTGGGCTAAAGATGGCTTTGCAGCTGGGTGTATTTAATGTCTCCCGTTCACGCATGCCTGACATGCAGCCAAGGAATTCCCATATTCCAAGTTTTTGGTCCCTCATGGTTCATGCGGTTGTCTGTGGACTGGTGTGATTCACCTAGAAAAGCTGAAAAGCATAGCACAGTTAAGCGAACAAGACCATTTGTCTTAATCATTAAGACTTACTTGTGAAACATGATTCTGACACAGTCCACACTAACTGGAACTTTCAATCAGCCCTTTGATTTCTTTTTCCCCAGATGGTTTCTTCCGTGCTGCCTTCTCTTGGCAAAGGGTTATTCATCTTATTCTTAAGGTTGTTGCATAGGAATGCATTTAGATATCAATTTGTCTTTAGAGCTTGAATTTGGCTTCATGATTTTTTTAAATTTATTGTTATGAACTGGATTGTAAGAAAGAACTATGGTCCAAAAGGTTTCCAAAAACATCCCTCCCTGCTTAATGATATAGTTGCATCATTTAATACATAGAAATGCATAAGACTAATGCTGTGCAAACTTAGGCCGTGTCCACACTACACTGATATAGTGCCGTTATTCCACTTCCAACATCCTGTGGAATTCTGGGGTTTGTAGTTTACTGAGGCCAAAGAGCTCTCTGGCTGAGAATGCTAAATGCTCCTTCCTAAACTGCAAATCCCAGGATTCATAGGATGTTGAAAGTGGAATAATAGCAATATAATAGTGTAGTGCAGAAATGACCCAGATGTTGCTGCTGTGTGCCTTGAAGTTGTTTCTGACTTATGGCAACCCTAAGGTGAACCCATCACAGAATTTTCTGGGGACTGAGAGAGTGTGACTTGCCTTAAGTCATCCAGTTGATTTCCACGACCGATTAGGGAACTGAACCCCAGTCTCCAGGTTTGCACTCTGACGCTCAAACCCTAAACCATGCTTAATGACATACATGCAAAGCAGTCAACTTTAAATAAATTTTTAAAAATGTTAAAAATATATGGATATTTTACTCTGCTTTTTCATTCCAGAAAGTAGCAAAAGTTCCCCATCTCTTGATTTTCCAAGATCATATTTTTCCTCAGTCAGTATCATAATGATTGCAACATCCCATATCCTGGTAAATCAGTCATATGATTGAAGGGACGCACTTTTTTCCAAAATGAATTTATTGAGATTATAAGTTCCTTCAATGAAATCTTCTCATGCCAGAGATTTATTCTGGGGTGTTCCTAAAGTTATTGCATAGAATACTTTTGAATTTCAACTTGGGTTTGAATTAATACTTGATTTCTTTTTATGTCATGGTTTTATTTCTTGTTGTGAGCCAGCTTGTAAGGGTGAAGGCAGCCTGCAAAAAATGTTAATAAATAAATAAAACTACAATCAGCTGTGGCAAGACAGGACAAAAATCCCACTGTGTTATTCAGTGGGATATAAGTCTACACTGGGACCAGGAAGTGACCTGCAGAATTCCAGAGGAATTGATAGAATAGAGGGAACTTCTTTCTTCTTTTGCTATATTCAGGCATTTTAAAGAGTATTTACTTAATATGTGAGGAGGAAGTATCCTTGCTATGTTTTTTCCTCTGTCACTTTGCTCATAGGAAACATGACAGGTCTAGTAAAAGGAACACCTGTGTGTATAGAACAGCGGTTCTCAACCTGTGGGTCGTGACCCCTTTGGGGGCCAAACAACCCTTTCACGGGGGTCGCCTAAGATCATCGGAAAATACGTATTTCCGGTGGTCTTAGGCTCCATTCCCCCTCGGTGGTGGTGCACAAGTGCGAGCCACGTGCTCGTGTCCTCCTGCCCCCTTTGGTGGGAGCGCATGCAGCCGCACGCGCTCCCGCCAAAGGGGGCAGGAGGACGCGAGCGCGTGGCTCGTGCTTGCGCACCACCACTCCTGGACCTTTTCTGCACGTTACCTTATCGCTGAGGTGGGGGGTGCCGTTCACGCAAGCAGGTTCTTGCGTGAGGCACTCTCTTTGCTGCTCCTTTGTCCCGCAGCTGGCTTCCTGGTCGCGCAACCGCCCCTTCCTTCCGCAGTGCAGCCTGGGAGCTGTGGGCTGTGCTGGGGGAGGAAGCGGCAGGGTCGTTGTAGGACCAGGAAGCCAGCTGCAGGACGAAGGAGCAGCGAAGAGAGCACCTCATGCAAGAACCTGCTTGCGCGAACGGCACCCCCCACCTCCGTGATAAGGCAACGTGTGGAAAAGGCCCAGGAGTGGTGGTTCGCAAGCTCGAGCCACGCACTCGCATCCTCCTGTCCCCTTTGGCAAGAGCGTGTGCGGCCACAGTGTCACCACAGAAGGAGTGGTGGTGTGCAAGCGCGAGCCACACGCTCGTGTCCTCCTGTCCCCTGTTCAGAAGGGACTAAAATCTCTCCCCTTCTCCGCTACCGAGAGAACCTCCTGTCTGATGAGCCAGTTTGGGGGAGCGGCGGCAGCACAGGGGGCAGGCCCCCTCCTCGCCACAGCTCCTGCTCCACTCACCACAGGGGGGGATGCTGCAGAAGGGCTGGGGGGCCGCAAGGCGGCACTTTTCCGGGGGAGCGAGCTGCATCCGGCGCAAAAGACAAAGGCACTGGGATTCCTCCCTCCCCCGGCCAGGGTCGACACTCTGGAAACTTTTCCCACATCCCCCCCCCGCGGAAACGAGAGCGAAGCAGAAGCAGAGCCCGGGAGGGTCTCAGAGTTTTTTCCTGGGGGAGACATGCGGCTCCTCTTTCCCTCCCTGCTGACCCTCTCCATTACTGGCCGGCAAGGCGGCCTTTGCCAGGGGGGAGGCATTGTAAATAATAAATAAATAATTTTATGGTTGGGGGTCACCACAACATGAGGAACTGTATTAAAGGGTCGCAGCATTAGGAAGGTTGAGAACCACTGGTATAGAAGTTCTCTGCATACACCAATATAGTTTTGCCTCACATGGAGAGCCCCTGCATGTTGAAGAGTCTCTCCTATTTTACCATCATTTTTCATAGTCAGGGAACTCAAGAGAAGTGCCTAGGGGATTTCATCGCTGCCCTCCCATTATCTACAGCCTGCAGGAGTTCCTTCACACGATAAAATCTTTAGTAATTTCACATTGAAGCCTCAGTTGTTTTACAAACAATCCACTTCAGTGTAAGTTATAGCATCTCCTGTTAAGATAGCTCTTGTTCTAACTGACCGGTTTATAACACCTGGGAATATGGGTATTTCTTCCTTTGCGCTTTCTATGCATCTTTATCCTCGATATACAGGATTATCACTTTGTTTACGCAAAGCTCATGTTCTTAGATATAATTATATCTACTTAGCACCCTAATGAGGATTATAAAGAGGCACTGGACCACATGCATATCTTAAAATGGAAAAGTATATTTGCATGGTTGTGGTTGTGGTCAAGCAGCAACCAACTCTGCACTTCTGAGGCTAATGTGAATGAAACCTCCTGCGCTCTTCAGATATAGAAAGTCTTTGACTATTTCGATGTCTTTGCTGTTGACTCTAAAGTTGTGTAAATCATCCTGTAGTCATTATTTTTGTTTTCTTAATGTTCAGCTGTAGCCTTGCTTTTGCACTTCCTTCATTGACTTTCCTCAATAGCCATTCCAAGTCTTTGCTCATTTTTACTAAGGGTATGGTATCATCTGTATATCTTGAACTGTTGATGTTCCTTCTTCCAATTTTCACATCTCCTTCCTCCAAGTCTAATCCAGCTTTTTATATATATGTTCTGCATATAAATTAAACTGGGTGATAAAATGCAGCCTGTCTTGACCCTTTTGCCAATTACAAACCACTCTGTTTCTCCATATTCTGTCCTGACAGTGGCCACTTGTCCTCAGTATAGGACAGTCAAATTTTATAGCATACCCTTTTCTTTTAGAGCAGTCCATAGTTTTTCATGATCTGCACAAATAAAGGCCTTGCTATAATCTATAAAGCACAGGCTTGATAAACTGCAGGTAACACTGCAGCACAACCCCAGACTTATTTTCCTTCTAGCATCTTTTCTTAAATCTTAAAATTAAAAAAAAAGTGAAGAGAAAAGGGCAGAACACTTAGATCAGCAAGGGCGGTTTGCCTACTCTATCTGTCCATGCTATTTTGTCATTCACACCAATGTACACAGATACATTCATTCATACACAGTTTGTTCTACATTTCTGTATTTATTTGCTGCATTTTTATACTGCTCCTCATCCAAAAAGGTTCCCAAAGTGTCTTACATTGGTTAAAAGTGGGGAAATCGTAGCTTGCAGGTTTATAGTTTAAAAAGACAACAGAAAAAGGAAAAGATATTGGGAGAGAGAAGAGGGTGAAAGTTCTAGGTAGGCATGTAGGGCCTCCTCAAAGATGATCCCAATCATCTCTAGCAGTCCTCCTCACCCTCTAACCCTTCTTATGTATCTGTGGCAGCCTTCCTCAACTTTTTGCTCTTTATATGTTACTACAAGTCCCATCATCTTTAGCCAGCACATATAACTACCAGCCACTGCAGCCAGGGGCTAAGGCAGTTGTGCTTGAGCACGTAAAAGTTATTTCTGGAATGCGGTTCCCCAAATTCCCCATGTATTATCCATGTTGTCCAAGGAACTCTGGGAGTTATCATCCAAGAAGTCATTTTCTCAAGCTGCAGGGTGGAGGTAGGAGGAATTGTGGGTTAACACAGTTAGAGGACAACATATTGAGAAAGGCTAATTCTCTCTCTCTCTCTCTCTCTCTCTCTCTCTCACACACACACACACACACACACACACACACAATTACACTACACTAGCTGTAATTTATATGCATCAACAGTAAGTACAAAATGTGAAGAATCAGTCCACTCAACAGAGACATGGAAACTCCAGAGGAACAGAGTCATAAGTGGCCTGAAAAACTGGTGGGCGAAGTGATGGCTGCGATCGACTTAAAGGGTGCTGTAGTTCAAAAGACCAAAAGTGTTTATTCTCTCGCAAGCACGCCATAGTCATGATACTGACGAAATGGAAAACAGTAATGCAAGCAATGATTCCTGTAAATGCAAAGTTATCCTTGTGTAATTATGTTCCTGGGTGCAGAGCATGTATTAAGATGTCTTTTTAAACAAAAATTGACTGGGCTGCCAGTTGTATATGATTTTAAATAGATTTCTAAAGAATCTTTGGGTTTGAAATTGTGAAGTTCCACTGTTTTTGTCAATGTATATGTCAGATCTGCTTTCTGTATACTTGGAAGCTGAGCATGTTTTACAGATTAATATTTGCAAGGAAGGATATTTTAGTTGTATGTATAAATATTGGCTTAAACGGCAAACCGGAAGCTTTAAATGCATTAGACAGGCCAATGATTTCAGCACTGAATAGGACCTCAGTAATAAGCCAGGTTTCTTTAGCACCTTTGTATGTCAGTCCCCCTTCCAAAATTGTGTATTTCATTCTGAATCATAGTTTTCCCAGAGATGTGTCACTCTCAATTTGTTGCAGTGATTTATTCTAATGCTTGGATACATTTGAAAGACAGCAAGGCATTTACTGCTTTGTTTTTATTCTCTTTTCCTTCTGCCCTTCCTCTAAGGAGCACAAAGATTGCACAAAGTTTCCTGTCTCTCTACAAAATACACTGTAAGGCAGGTTGTGATGAGAAACAGTAAATAATAATCTAAGGCCCTTTTCACATGCAGTTCCTTTTGCGAGAGGGCCCCTTGAGCATCGTGTAAATGGGAGCGGTGGTCCATATGACGCACTCCCATTTACATGATGCTCAAGAGCTGGACGCAGAGCAGACGCACACCTTTTTATTTTCAGTTTTAAGCCGAAAATGGTGCGCAGTCGTGCAATGCTCCTGGGGCCCGTGCGCACTTACCTGCTGTGCGGTGCGTCGGGAGCCGGGCTGGTCACACTTCCTGCCACAGCGCTAGCCTACAATTCCCAGGTTGCACTGCGGTAGGAAGGGGCAGGACACTTGCGCGAAGCTCACACAACCAGGAGGTGCTGCAGAACTCAAGCAGCAGGGAAGCGGCAGCGTTCCTGCTGAGGCTTTTCGGGCGAGATTCCCCCCCCCCAGCTGCGCAAACGGGTAACGTGCAAAAAGGGCCTCAGTTAAGTTTTGTGACTCAGTTGGCATTTCTTGCACAAAATTCATAATAGGTAAGATGGGATGTTGAGGAGATCATCAAAGGACTGTAGTTTTCTTCAGAAGTCAGTGATGTAACTAGAAAGGTTACTGCTGAGTAGCGTCTAAAAATTAAGTCTATACTCAGTAGACATGAGGGAAAAGGCAACATTTGGGTCTGCCAAAAGGTCTAGTTCATGTATCCGTATCCCTGCTGCCAGTACTGTTCTTGCTAGTGAGTAATCCTGATTAAAGACATTCACTGGAGAGTTTTAAACAGACAAATGCATGGCCGTCTTTCAGAGTGCTTTAGCTACAGATTCCTGGAGGGTGTGGGTTGGAACTAAATAGCTCTTAGGGCAGAGCTTTCCAAACTGTGTGTTGTGACATGTTAGTGTGTCGGCTGCAGTGTGTAGGTGTGTCACATTAACGTAGTGGGTAGAAAGGCTGCCTCTCCTGCCACTGCAGCAAGCCAGGCCCAGGTGAAGGGGCTGCCTGTTCTGCCACCGCCACAGCTGTCCCGGGCCAAGGAAGACCCCGGCAAGGGCAGTGGTGAGTCCGGCTTGGGTGGAGGGGCTGCCTCCACTTACTGAATTACTTACTGCATTACTGTGTTGCAAAATGATGCATGTCTAAAAAGTGTGTCATCAACATGAAAAGTTTGGAAAGCTCTACCTTAGGGTTACTTCTGACTTGATCATTTTCTGGTATTCGTTTCAGGTTCAGATGCAGTTGAAATATAGGCCGCACTCCCAATGCTGTGTGAGAGGAGTGTCATTTCTTGCCTCCCGTAAGTATTATCACAGTAAGTTTACAGTTTCTCAGAGTGTTAATTCCTTTTGTGGGAATGATGGTGAATTCATTGAGAAGCTGTGGTTATGCAGGGAAATGAGACTAACTTTTCAGAATACACAGGCAAGAAAAGAACATTAAAGTTGTATGCTGGAAATGTTTCCTCAGTGTTTCTAAATATACATTTAGTACAGGCTAGTAAGAATTCCTAATGTTTTACTTACCACAAAAAAAATTCAGGCAGAAGTGCATCAAAATTGTCTTAAACAGAAGATGAAAAGGGAAAGAAGAAGTGAGAGAGAAGAGTCTCTGTGTGGTCTCTGCTTACCCTCCAACTGTCCTGATTGGACAGGGACAGTCTTGATTAATTCTCAGCTATCCCACTATTTCAGCTGGTTTTGAAATGTCCCAGTTCTCACTCCTGCACCCATTTCCCCTCCTTCATTCTCAGTTTACGGCAATTGATGCAAACTGAGTTCCAATGCAAATAATTAGTCAACTCAGTGGGAGGGGAGAAGGGAAGTAGAGGGGGGAGTCTTGCACTTCTATGTAAAGTCTCTGGGATTATTGTTGCTCATAAATTGAACATGAGCCGGCAGTATGATACTGCAGCAAAGAAGACAAATGCTATCCTAGCCTGCACTAATAGAGGCATAGTTTTGAATTCAAGGGAAATGATAGTCCTACTATATTTTGTGCTACATGGGCCCCATCTGGAGTACTGTGTTCATTTCTGGGCACCTTATTTTAAGAATGATATATACAAGTTGGAGCAGAATCGGAGAAGGTCAAAGGGGATGATAAAATTTGTGAAGAACAAAAAATATGGAAAGAGGGCATGTTCAGCATGGATATTATTGCACCCTTTAAATACCTGAAGGGCTGCCACAAAGAGGAGAGTACTGGCTTGTTTTCTACTGTCTCAGAGGGTAGAACTAGGTCTAATGGTTTTACATGACAGGAGGGTAGATTTCAACGGAACATTAGAAGAAACTTGTTTACAGTGAGAATGGTTTGACAATGGAACTAATTGCCTAGCGAGGTACAGTAGCTGGTCTTCCTTCTCCGAATGTCATCAGAAAGAGGTTGGACAACCACCTGCTGGGGATACTCCTGCTAGAGATCCTGCATTAAGCAAGGAGTTGGACCTGAGGTTCCATAGGGCTCTTTCCAACTCTGTGATTCTATGATTCTGTAGGCTCAGGTAGAAGCAAACTGCTACAGCCTCTCCTGGCTTGTGTGTTCCTCCTCACTAATAACTTTTGCCACCTTGATAATATTCTGATGCTACTTGGCCCCATATGTCCCAGTCTTCCTCTGTGAAATGTCAGAAGGTATGCTATACTCACCTGGAAGTTGTGGGGGCCAAGTTAAAGTAATAATCAATGTCCATACCTCACCTTGTATGGCTGAGTAAAGAGATAGCTTGACAGAGAGAGCATGAAACAGAGTGGTTCAGCAGTGGTGAGGTTGCTTTCTCTGGATGCCTTCAAAAAGAGGCTGAACTTGCTGGGAATGCTCTAGCTGGAGATCCCACATTAAGCAGGGGATTGGACTTGATGGTCTATAGGGGCCAGCTCTATGATTCCACATCTATAGGTGTGCAGGAAGGCCTATGCTGTTTGAGCACTCCCATTTAGCAAGCAGGAAGCAGAGTTGTGAAGACATAGGCCATTTCTGCACTACACTGCTATATTGTGCTATTATTCTACTTTCAACCGCCTGTGGAATTCTAAGGTTTGCAGTTTCCTGAGGCCAAAGAGTTCTCTGGCTGAGAATTCTAAAGGCCCTTCCCTCAACTGCAAACCCTAGGATTCTATAGGATGTCGAAAGTGGAATAATAGCACTATAACAGTGCAGTGTGGAAATGACCATACCCCCCAGCATTTCGCAGATGAAAACCAAGGGACATGTGGTCTAGTAACATCAGAGCGTAGTCAAGATGGCAAAAAGTTAATAATGAGGAAGAACATACAAGCTAGGAGATGCTGCAGCAGTTTACTTTGCCTGAGCCTACAGGGAAGGGCAAGATTCCACCCTCTCCTCTCCTTTCCCTCTTCCTGAGTTAAAGGAGTACAAACTAGTTTTGCACTCTGAATTCAGTTTGCAGCAATTGAAGTATGCGGAGGAGAAAGGGGAAAATGAAAGAAGGAGAGAGAAACCGGTGCATTTTAAAAGCAGTTGAATTCAGATCCTACATAAAAAACAGATGATATAGCAACAAGACTAATCAAGTGGCTATTTATTTATTTTTCTTTGGTGTTATACTATGTAGTATTATGTTGTTTTATGTATTGTATTATGTCTGATTTATGTTATGTTTGTGATTTGTAAGAAATGTGTTTTAATGGTTGGAAACTTGAATAAAAATAATTTAAAAAAGAAAAGAAAAGGGGCATAACAGAGGTTTCGGCCCTTTCTGCATGGCATTGCTAAAATGTAGTGGCTACTGGCTATATTCCTCTCAGGGGATGCAGTTCCACACGTCGTCGTAGCGATCCAGTAGCTGTCCAGTCTAAAAGCGGTAGTTAGGACTCATTAAGTGAACTACAGAAAAAATCTGTTTTGCATACACCGCCTCAATGTGGAAACATTAATGTGCATTAAGAAAATGGCGGCACCGGCAGGGAGCCAATCAGGACCAGCGGGGCAGGACAAAATGCAGAAGAGACACTCCGCTTCACTTCACATTAATGCTGAGAGGTGTGGAACATGGCATTGCTACTGCATTTCAAGAGAATCTACCTTAACTATGGAAAAGATCCATTTATGGCATCTTGTGCACATCTATGGCATCTCATGCAAAAAAGGCCTCAAACAGGACTGTCTCTGCTAAGCTGGGACAGCTGGAGGGTTTATGCTGATTTGTACCATAGTTTCCAACACACAGTTTATCTTCTGGTCTTCATGAATAAACTGGACAGTGCAGAGGAATCTTTGCAGAGGATCACTGGTGTCAGCCATTAAACATGATTGCAAGTCAGCTGCCAAATATAGATAAATAATAATTTGGAAGGTGGTTGGGTCACTTTCACTGGAGACTTTTTTGAAAGAAGTTGAATGACCATCTGTCAGGAATCTTTTGGCATCTTTTAGCATCCATTGTGTTTAGGCTACCTGAGTTGTGGTCTCATCCAGCTCTTCAATTCTATGATTAGTATGTAATTAATAGGAAATATTTATAATTCAGTTAATATAATAATTAATATTAATTAATAACTATAAATGCTGTTGCATGACAGCTATCCAAACACCGCCAGGTTCCAAGTGACTGAGGGAACTTACCAAATATTTAAACAAAATGACAAATGCAAATATCAAATATTCAGGAATGCTGAGCAAATATTTGAACAGATGGTAAATATTCAACATCAAAATCTGCAGTGGAGAAGTTTGGGGCAGCCAGTTTATTTCAGCTCTGAAGCAGAATTTTATGGGTCGGTAGCGGTGAGTGATTAGCATTCCTCCCCCTATGGCAGGGGCCTGCCAGTCAAGGTCTCTCAGGTTACAAGGCTATGAAGAACACTCATTACCTCAGTGTGAGCAAAAGCATGAAAAAAAAAAAGCTGCATTTCAGTTATTCAGCTACACTCTAATTAACCTTGTCTGGTTTTCTCGGTAACATCAGCTTCGTACTGGGATTTCTAGCCTTTACTGCGGAATTACCTCATCCTTTGGTGCCTGTTCTTTTCAACCTTGCCTTTAGCACCGGTTGCTACCTTCCTCCCTTATTTGTATGAATAACTGGCACCAGAACCCATGGTGATGTGATGAAAATGATAACACTGTCAGAGCAAGGAGGAGCCCAAAAAAGGCGGAGGTAGAGAGAGAAAGATGGTGTCTTTTCCTCTTCCTCTCACTGCTGCTTTATGTCTCTCTCTCCTCTTGTTCTTTTCTCTCATGATTGATCCTTCTCCCTTTTCCTTCCTTCATGGCTGGACCCTCCTATTTTTTTGTTTTTGGTGTTTGGGGTCCCCCCCCCTTTCTTTCAGGCAGAGTTGAACTGAGGAAAACAAATGGAGCCTTCATTTGGTATGTTAGTGTGAACGAGCTTCAGTCTTTCCCATCCGGCCTACTTTTGGTTTTGTGGAAGATTAAAGATCAACTGTGAGGGGATTGTCATGAGAACAAAACTGCACAGAAGATGCCTCCTCCATATGCAACATAATTTGAGTGTTGGACTGCGAACTGAGAGACCAGGGTTCAAATCCCCAGTCAGCCATGGAAACCCACCCGATGGCCTAGGGCGAATCACACTTTTTCAGCCTCAGAGGAAGGCAATGGCAAACCTCCTCTGAAGAAACCTTGGCAAGAAGACCTCACGGTAGGTTCCCCTTAGGGTCTCCATGAATCAGAATGACCTGAAGGCACAGCACAACAACACTGAGCCCGCATCCTATGCAGAAGTCAAAAACCTGAAACCCAAAACAATATACTACAAATCTGTAGCATTTTCTCCAACATCTCACAGATGAAAAACCTGGAGATGTGTGACTGAGCAGCATAAGCCAAATGGTGTAACCAGGCAACAGGATGGCAAACGTCATTAATGAGGAACAACAAACAAAGCTACTATTTTAATTTTAATAGCATTTATGTACTGAGTTTAGGAATGCCTGAGAAATGAAAATGCCAAACTAATAAATGTAACACCATATGTGTATGCATGCATGTGATCTGGTCAGGCCTCATCTGAACTCCAGATGAGGTCTGACCAGATCAAAATATTATTGAACTAATACTTCTCTTGACTTGGGAACTATGCTTCCATTAGGTCAGGCTAAAATAGCATTTGCCTCCTTTGCTGTAGCATCACACTGCCGGCTCATGTACAACTTTTGATCAACAATAATCCCAAGGTCCTTTCTCATGTGGTGCTGCTGAGCCATGTATCCTCCTATCCTATACATGTGCATCTGGGTTTTGTGACCTAAATGTGGAATTTTGCATTTGTCTCTACTGAATTTCATTTTATTAATTTCTGCCCCATTTTCTAATTTATCTAGGTCCTTTTGAATTCTATTCTTATTTTCTGATGTTTCTATCTCCCAATTTGGTGTCATCTATAGACCTGATAAGTATTCTCCCCTCCCCTAGTCATCTAAGGCCATTTCTGCATTGGACTCTTGCAGTGCTATTATTCCACTTTCAACATTCTATGGAATCCTGGGGTTTGCAGTTTAGGGAAGGGCCTTTGAAGATTCCATAGGATGTTGAACATGGAATAATTACACTGTAACAGCCCAGTCTGGAAATGGCCTAAGTCACTCATAAAAATGTTAAAGAGTAATGGCCCTAGGACAAAACCCTGAGGTATTCCACTTGAGACCTCATTCCAGTTTGAAGCACAGCCACTGATGATGACTCTTTGAGCATGGTTTTCCCACCAGTTATGCATCCATTTGACAGTGTTGCCATCTATTCCACACTTTATCAGTTTGCTAATCAAAACATTATGGGGGAGCTTATCAAATGCTTTGCTGAAATCTAGATAAATGACATCTACAGCACTCTCACTATCTACTAAACTAATGACCTGATTGAAAAAAAGTATAAGATTAGTGTGCAGGATTTGATCTGGACAAACCCATTCTGGCTCCTACTGATTGTTGCATGGTCATCAAGATACTTGCTGTATAAAAGGTTCAAATATTTTTCCTGGCATTTTGGTCAGACTGAGTGGTCTGTATTCTCCTCCATCTTCTTTTTAAGAGAGGGATAATGTTTGTCCTTTTCCAAGCCTTTGGCACCTAACTTGTTCTCCAAGATTTCTCAAAAATGACGGCAAGGGGTTCAGAGAGTACATCAGCAAATTCTTATCATAGACTTATGAGCTGAGGGGAAGGCTCGCCAAACAAAGTGGCAGCAAGGTGGGATGGAAGCCAGGAGCAATCCAAGGAAGAACTCAAAGTCAGGGGTTCTTATAGGGGAAAATGTGGCCATAGGCTAGTCCGTGCTTGGGGACAACAATGAGTTTCAGGCTGGAGACAAAGCCTTCGAAAGGTCAGTATTTTACATGATTGAGTTAAGACTGAATTATCAATAGAGTAGCCAGTATGCAAATGCGGAGTGCTTGATAGATGAGTATTCAGCTAGTTAAGCTGCCTGCTCAGGGCAGGGAGTCCTTTGTAAGTAGCGTGCATACATAACATGGTACTTGCCTTGAGGTCTCCTGAAGCAGCGGGTCGGTTATTTCTGGCCTGCCTGTATTTGTGTGGAATATTACAGCGATTAGCGGCCATGCCTGTATGTGAGCTTGTCCGGGGGGCTCGCAAGCACGTGGAGGACAGAGGGGTATAGTAGACCAAATTATTGATATCAAAATGATATCTAATAGGAACTACAGTAACATAATTCAGAATATGGCAGCCAGGTTGGTCACCGGAACATCTAAAAGTGATCACATAACACCAATTCTGAAGTCTTTACACTGGCTGCCTATTCGTTTCCGGGCACAGTACAAGGTGTTGGTTTTTACCTTTAAAGTCCTTCATGGCTTGGGGCCAGCCTACCTGCGGGATCGCCTTCTCCCATACAATCCGCCCCGCACACTAAGGTCCTCTGGGAGGAATTTACTGCAGCCAATCAGAACTAGGTTGGCTGCGGTTACCCAGAGGACCTTTTCTTCTGTCACTCCCAAGTTATGGAATGGCCTGCCGGAGGGGACCCGGCACATTACCAGTCTTGACTGCTTTAAAAAAGCAGTCAAGACCGTTCTCTTCCGACAGGCCTTCCCAGATTAGTGTTCCACCGCCTCTCATCATTGTCTTCTGTGTTAATCTTGTTTTTAATTTGTTTTAATTAACTAATATGTTTTAGGGGGATAGAAGGGTTGGAGGGTGGGGAGGATAGGGTGCGTTTTAATGTTTTAATGTTTTTATATATTTTGTAATGCCGCCTCGATCCATTGGGAGAGGCGGGATAGAAATAAATTTTATTATTATTATTATTACTATTAATGTAGAATACACAAGGTGGGTGAAGCTGCAGCAGTTTGCTTTTATCAGAGTCAATTGGGAAAGGCAAAATTCTCTCCTTCTCTTCCCTCCCAGCTGCTGAGTTGAGTGCAAACTACTTTTTCACTTTATATTCAGGCCATTTCCACACTCCACTGTTATAGTGCTATTATTCTACTTTCAACATCCTGTGGAATTCTGGGGTTGTAGTTTCCTGAGGCCAAAGAGCTCTCTGGCTGAGAATTCTAAAGGCCCCTCCCTAAACTGCAAACCCCAGAATCCCACAGGATGTAGAAAGTAGAATAATAGCACTATAACAGTGTAGTGTGGAAGTAACCTCAGTTTGCAGCAACTGAAGTAAGCTATGAAGAAAGGGGGAAAGTGGAAGAAGGAGAAAGAAACAGGGCCATTTTAAAAACAACTTAAAACATGGGATAATCAAATTTTATTTGGGACTGTCCCTGCTGACTTCGGACAGTTGAAGGACATGTGTTTCTAAAATACCCACTTCAAATATTCTACTGGTAAATCCCAAATCTGCCATGTTTGAGGAGGATTACCCAAGTCGTGCTTACATAAGAGATTCATATCAGTCCAGTATTTGTATTCTCACACTAATGTAACCACTTCTTCATAAACCATCTTCATCAGATCACCCACACAGCAGCTCAACCTCTTGTGAAATACACATCTGTCAAACTGCAGTTTGAAAATGTAACTAAAATTACAAATCCAAGGCCGTCTTGCAACATCAGGAAAAAGCACATGTGCCGAAACCTCCCAGTGCTTGTATTTTAATAAACAAACAGTAAATTAAGCAAAGATGTCACCCATCATTCAGTTAACTGAATTTTAATCCTAGAACATATTTTCCATGGAACTCATGTGTCTTTGTGCGTGTGCTGGGGGAGGGAAGGAGAGGGAAGAGCAACAAGAATAGAAATGTTGAAGCTGAAGTCCTATAAACTTGTGGTTGTATGATTTCAAACCATTTTTTATGTATGACATAGAATCATAGAATCATAAAATCATAGAGCTGGAAGAGACCACAGGGGCCATCTAGTCCAACCCCCTGCCATGCAGGAACTCACATCAAAGCATTCCCAACAGATGGCCATCTGGCCTCTGCTCAAAAACCTCAAAAGAAGGAGATTCTACCACGCTCCAAGGCAGTATATTCCACTGCCAGACAGCTCTGACCATCAGGAAGTTCTTCCTAAGGTTCAAGTGGAATCTCCTTTCCTGCAGCTTGAATCTATTGCTCCTTGTCCTACTCTCTGGAGCAGCAGAAAACAAGCCTGCTCCCTCCTCGACATGACTTCAAATATTTAAACATGGTTATCACATCCCTCTTAACCTTCTCTTCTGCAGACTAAACATACCCAGCTCCCTAAGCCATTTCTCATAGGCATGGCTTCCAGACCCTTCACAGTTTTTTTCACCTTCTTCTGGACACGTTCCAGCTTGTCAATATTCTTGAACTGAGGTGCCCAGAACTGGACACAGTATTCCAAATGAGGCTTAACCAGTGCAGAATAGAGTGGTACCATTGCCTCCCTCAATCTAGACACCATACTCCTGTTGATACAACCAAAGAATTGTGTTGGCTTTCTTGGCTGCCGCATCACACTGCTGACTCATGTTCAGCTTGTGGTCCACCAAGACTCCTAGATTCCTTTCACATGTACTGCTATCCAGCCACGCATCCCCCATCCTATATTTGTGCATTCCATTTTTTCTGCCTAAGTGTAGAATCTTACATTTGTCTCTGTTGAAATTCATTTTGTTAGCTTTGGCCCAGCTCTCCAATCTGTCAAGGTCATTTTGA
>CAOLHI010006283.1:0-37043 GCA_948474755.1 Ctenosaura bakeri
GTTATTGGCTTGAAATACTAGATCAGGCATTGAGGTGGTGGTGGTGGTGGTGGTGGTGATGATGACAACGACAGTGATGAAGATGACTCAATTAGGGAGGTAGGGGATATCTCAATTAGGGAGGTAATTCATCACTAATTTTCCTCTCAAAAGAAATGTGGAATTTTAGCAAATTTCTTCCTGCTGTGAGAAAAGCCTGAAAACTATGCAGTTCCTGAAGACAGCTCACAGTTTGAGATTCTTTCTGCGCAAAATTTGTATTTGTCTGAACAGAGAAAAGCATTTTCTGTTCAGGAAACAACACAGAAAATGTTGTTGTCTGCGGAAAATGCTCACTTCTGAGCAAATCAACCACATGTGAATTTTGCACAGAATAAGTCCTCAATTGCAAAGATTCTCATTAGTCCAGGATTCTTCTCATCAAGCTTTCTTGACATTCAAAAAATTGTTTTTCAATCATTTTTTAAAATTTTATGGAATACTCTTCCCCCCTAAACACAGTGAACGTGCAGCAAAACATTTTCTTATTCAGTAAGAAACAACTGCAACAAATTACAGGCAAATGGCAGTGAAGTAAAGTTGGATTAAAGAACGAGGCTACAGGCTCCAGAAGCTGAAAGGCCTAAGCTGCTGGTAATCTTTTTTCCCTTACTTGAACTATACACATGGAGATAAGTTTGTCCCTTTAAGGAAAAGAAAAAAGCAAAACAAAGACAGCAGCTCTCAATCTGTCACTGAACAAGTGTTTATATGCTACAGTTCTTATTTATAGAACAGCAGCTCATGGCTGTATCCAAACACAGACAAGCTGTTGTGATGTAAGGGCTTTTCCACCCCCTTTTAAATCCCTGAATGACAGAAGGAAATTTTGGGAAGGAAAAGCAGCTTTGCAGGGAGGCTTGAAAATCCCCTGCCTGCATCAGGGCCCCTGTAAGTAAAAAAGAATTATTCTAAACTGTACTTGACATATTCAGTGTCATATGGTTTAGACTAAACAGAGGAATCCTACAGAACAGGAGAAGCGCTTCCTACTGGATTCATGCCAGCAGGGAAAAAGAAGGGGAGATTTCCCCCCTTTTTCTCTTCCAGGGTTTCCTTTTAACTCTTCCCCTCCCGAGGATTCCAAAGGGAGCAAGTGAGCCTCCTCCTCCAATGTCAGAGTATAGGTAGCAGACCTTCCTAAATCCTCAAGAAGGTCTACAATCCCTTTCTCAAAGGATCAAACATTCCCTCTAGCATGTGTGTTTTAATTCATTAATAATCTTTGCCATCTTGACCACACTCTGATGTTGCTTAGCCACATGTGTCCCAGCATTCATCTTTGAAATGTTGGAGGGTATAAATTTTTTGGATGGTGCTGACTTTTGCTATTATGAAAGAGAAAACAGGAATTGCTTTGATATTCCAGATTTCCATTGCACTGCCAGTAGTCCGATGCTTCATCAGCTTACCTCTTTATAAATAACTTTTGTTTCTTCTTGTCTCACTGCTGTTGCTGCTGTTGCTATTGCAGAAGATAAACTGGTGACTGATGATGCCTGGGCAATGATGTCCTCACCACACTGAGAAGATCTAGTTAGGGGCTGACAGAACCAGAAAGAAAGCAAAAGGAGGAAGAGTTGGCAGGATCAACACACAGTGCTTGGGCAGGTAGTTACCATTACGCTAAGGTAGGGTTTGCAAAGTGGTACCCTTGGGTTACCTGAGAAGCACTCTTCCCTCTTTCAAATGTGAGGTACTTCAGTTCCATTAAAGATAAAATCTGCAGAAAAAATATAAAATATTCATGAATAAGCAGTTGAAACCCTGCCTTTAGGGAAGGATGCTGTCTGGAAGACAAACATAACATTAACAAAGAGGAGATGAAATACAGAAGCACATCAGAGAACGTCCAAGTTATAATATTGAGCTTGCATTCTGTACATTTCAGAAACTGTGATCTTCCTCCACTCAAAGAAAATGGAAATTATTTTTAAAGCACCTTGGCTCGCTATCTTCTGATTGATTACAAGCTAGTTTTTCTAAAAAAATAAATAAAAATCACAAGAGAATTTATATTTTAAAAACCTCCAAAGAGATGATAAAACAAGAAGACTGAATGCATATTTCAGGGACAATCTCAGAAAGAAAACTACCTTCCTTTGCCAAAACAAACTGAATTTTTTTATAAGGCCCTAGCCATTTCCCTCTTTGCAATTTAAAGCAATTAAAAATAACAAAGGAAATTGATTTTTTAAAGCTTCCAGAGAATAGTTAACAAAAAGTACCGTGGAATTTAATGCACACTGTGATGGAGTCTCTTTCATTCGATTTTGAATATCTGGGTTGGCTCCATTCTGCAGCAGCACTTCTATGATCCCCTGGTAGCCCCAACGTGCAGCTATATGAAGAGGTGTGTCTCCTTTTTCATTTCCAATGTCTAGTTTACAAGAATGGATGTCATAATATACTAAAGCCTTGACACACTAGAAAGTTAAAACAAAACAATGAAGACGATGAAAATATCATTTGAGCAGGTGATGGAATTAGAAACACGTAAAACTGGCTCCTACCAGCTTAGACCATTTATCTCTTTAACATAAGAATACTCATGCTGGATAAGACCAAAGGTCTATCTAACCCAGCACTGGGTTCACACAGTGGCCAATCCACTGGCAGGAAAAGTGCACAAGTAGAACATAAGGGCAAGAGTCCCACTTGTGTTCCCCAGCACTTGAAACACAGAGATACTCTCTGATATTAGAGGAACCATATACACATAATGACTTGTACCTACTAATAGCCTCTTCCTCCATGATTTTTTCCAGTTGTCCAATTTGGCAGTCATTACTACTTCTTGCAGTAATGAATTCTACATGTGCTGCATGATAGGGCCACATTAAGCTTTTCATAGGCACTCTTGTATTTGACTTCCCACCTTGCCTTGGGGAGTACCACCACTGAAGTTTTCATAGTCTTTAACATTTTCATAAGCGCTAGGCACTGTGCCTAAAGTGCCTAATGGATAAGGTGGCCCTGCTGAATAAATACTTCCTTTTAGCTGACTCTCTCACCATTCAGATGACCCTGAACTCTAGTATTATGGAAGAGGGAGAGAAGCTTCTCCCTATCTAGTTTCAACAGAGGAGGCATAATATTATACTGTTACACCACCCCCTGCTCACTTTTTTCTCTAAGCTAAATAGCCTCAAACATTGTAACCTTTCCGTACGCCAGAACTGTTCCTTGATATTTTCCAGTTGTCTTTTCCAGTTCTATGATACCCATTTTCTAATTATTAGCTCAGTATTATCTATTGGGCTGAGTTAGGTATGGCCCTCCAGATATTTTGAACTACAAATCCTACAATCTCTTACCATTGGCTGTGCTGGATGATGTTGATGGGGACTGACATACAAAACATCTGAAGGGTCAAGGTTCTCCATTACACTGACTAACACTGAGGTCATTTCCACATTACACTATTATAGCGCTATTACTCCACTTTCAACATCCTATGGAATCCTGGGGTTTGCAGTTTAGAGAGGGGCATTTAGAATTCTCAGCCAGAGAGCTCTTTGGCCTCACTAAGCTACAAATCCCAGAATTCCAGAGGATGTTGAAAGTGGAATAATAGCACTATAATAGTGTAGTGCAGAAACAGCCCAAATCAGTACAGTGATTCACTGAAGTCTACACTGGCGTCTACACTGGCGTCTACACTGGCTTCAGCTGTGGCTCTCCAGGTTTCAGGCAAGATGCTTTTCCCAGCCCTCCTTGGTACTAGACAACTATCACTGAGCCTGCTTTTAATCCATGCATACTGCATAACATAGTAACAAGGTAATGTATGTGTAAGCAATTAATATTTGTAAATCATTTCTATTCACATGGTAGCTAGCTTAACAGTAGTCAATGGAAAAAAGAGATTCATTTCTTCCAGCTGTTCCAAACTCTTGTAATACACTTTACTGACAAATAAAATTAAAGGTTAACCTTGTCATGTCCCTGAATTGGTGGGATTTCTTTTTACCTCACACTCAGTATTGCCTTTTTTCAAAAAATATGTTGCTGGGGTCAGGTACATGGCTCACTCAAATAAATATAGTACTACATTGTGGTTCTAAGACCTGGAGTTTCAGATCCAGGAACCCACAGCCCAGGGAATCCTGAATGACAATTCAGAAAGCAGCACGTGCTGGGGATAGCAGTTCATTGGGCTGGTGCTCCTCATTACAGCACACTTCCATTCTCCTGATTGAGAAGAATATGATATAATCAAGAGATGGCTGGCTAGGAATGAATATGGGCACAGAAGGTCATGTTGTTATTTTTATTTGGAAAATACATTATCTTTTTTCCCCCCAGCAACATGGCACTGGTTCCCAGGTGTTTCACATCAAAGCAGCAGAAGCAAATTTCATTTGAGTCCTGTAGTCATGATGGAGCTATGATTCAAGTGAGTTTACAGTGTGAAACTGCACAGTTTTGTTTGCTTGCTTGCTTGTTTGTTTGTTTGTTTAAAAAATCAAGACTGGCAAACTGCTGGTTTGCTTTTTGGTGTAAGGTACAAGGAATGTGTAGGAACAGTTGTAAAGACGATGCAAGAAATACAGAAGAGCAAGAACAGAAGAGAAATGTTAGTTTTCCTGGACAACTTGAAGAAATGGCCACCAAAAGAAGGTCATAACCATCTAGGGTCTACATTACCTAACTGCATCGTAGACCATACAGTTCATGCATTTCTGCACATGGCAAGAACGTGAGGTAGGGGAGTGTTCTATGAGTGCCTGAAAGAGTCTTACTTATTTATTACATTTATATGTTGCTGTTCCTCCTGGAGCTCACAGTAGCCTGTATGGTCCTCCTCACCATTTTTATCTTCACAACTACTTGTAAGGTAAGTTAGGCTACGAGACAGGGTCTAATCCAAAGGCAACCAGTGAGCTTCATGGACAAATAGGCATCCCAGTCCAAGTCTAACATTCAAATAACTACACAATGCTGGCTCTCTCATCATGTTTTTCTTTAGACAGGACTACAGCAACAGGTGCAAGTTTCTAGCTTTCTAGGATGCAGAGGTATCTCAAAAAATGTGATGCAAAACCCATCAAACCCATCTTTTCAATGAAAACTGAGCATATAATGAGATTTGGCAGACTATACAGATGACAGGTACTAATTAAATTTGCTACAGACTACTTACATCCTCGTGGCCATAAGTGCAAGCTAAATGCAATGCTGTGTTGCCGTTATTGTCTTGTATTTCATTCTTTGCCTTATAATGCAGCAGCAGGAGCTGAAAAAAGAAAAGCCAGCAAATGTTTTTGCAAGAGGGGGAGGGAGAAATAAGATGTTACTTCAGTGTAGAGCTTGAAAATGTTACTTTGTTGGACAATAATTCCCAGATATCTCTGGATTTTACACCTGAGATTCTGAAATTTGTTATCTAAAACACTAACTTTTCCATGTTCTGTTTCTGTGGCTTGACTAAGTGCCCAAGCAAAATGAAATCACTAATTGACTTCTCTTCTTGAAAGCACCTAAGAAATAATAACCAGTCTTTTTGTTACTGCTTCAGTTGCATTACTAAACCACATAAAAGCTTTTCATCATGCACTATTTAAAACCTGTTCAGAGTTACAGCCAAGCTATACTGTCTCCCTCTAGAAGCTACAGAGGTAGGCTCAAGGTACATCCAATGTATGGGGTCAATCTGATGGAGGATTTCTTCATTCTCAAAGGTCACAGTGGCTGTCATTCAAAGAGTTTCTTTCAATAAGGCCACAAAAGATTCATAAGCAACATCTCCAATAATCCAGTTTACTTCACATGCTTTACTCCCATGATACCTCACATAGTACACAAAGTGGATTTTATATACTTGTGTTTTTATCCCTGCACTTTTTTTATCTTCATCCTTTTTCCAAAGTGCTTGGTTTTACATTTACCTTATAGTAATCCAACCAGAAAAGATGAACTAAGAGAATATTAACTTCTCTAAGGTCAATCCATGGCCTTCATGGATAAGAATAGATAACTGCAGGGATTCCTATTCTGCCACCACATACAGTTGTTGTTGTTGTTGTTATTTATTTGTATCCCACCTCTCCATATGGATCGAGGCAGCGAACAACTTACAAATAGCATGTATTTCAAAACATTTCTAAACATGCCCCCAACAAGCTGGGTACTCATTTTACCGACCTGCGAAAGGATGGAAGGCTGAGTCAACCTTGGAGCCGGGCAGGATCGAACTCACAACCTTGTGGCTTGCAGTACTGGCATTTAACCACTGTGCCACCAGGGCTCCAGTTGAGGGCAGTGGTTCTTAACCTCTTCTTTACCTGGGGCCCCCTATAAATATACTTTGTTTCCAGGAATCCCCACCAAGAGTTAACTCAAGATTTAAATATTCAAATATTTATTTAAATATTCATATCTTTATTTAAATATTCAAACACTTTTTTAAAAAATTAAAGACTTCTGGAGACTAGGATTCAAATCTCCACTCAGACACTGGGTGACTGTGGGCAAGTCACCTTCTCTCAGCTTCAGAGGAAGACAAAGGTAACCCCTCTCTGAACAAATCTTGCCAAAACACCCTGCAATAAGTTCACCTTAGGGTTGTCATAGGTCAGAAATGACTTGAAGGCACACAACAACAAAGTGCCACTGACAGGGGGAAGTTCTTTCTAGCCATCATGTCCCTCCCTTTTGAAAACTGACATAGTAACCCTAAGGTGAATCTATCATGGGGGGGGTTTTCTTGGCAAGATTTGTTGCCTTTGCCTTTCTCTGAGGCTGAGAGAATGTGATTTGTCTCAAGTCACCCAGGCAGTTTCCATGGCCAAGTGTGGATTCAAACTCTTGTCTCCAATGTCATAGTTTGGGTGTGTACACATGCCTGCCTCCATCAGGGATGTGACGGAGGGTGCAGGTACCAAAACTGCTCCCTCATTTACAAGTGAGGCAGCAGTTTGGGCATGCGCACATACTTGCTGCCACATCTCTCAGTGCCCACACTCCCTGCCATGTCCCTAATGAAAGGGACACAGCATCAGGTATGTGCACAGTTTTGGCACCCAAAACCTTTGCCATACCACATTTCTGTTGCTGCCACTGATGTTGATATCCAGCAGCAGGGCTTCATGGACATCAGGTTAAGGTATAGAGATATGGGATTTGGAGGAAGGGAGATTTGGACCTTTCACAAGATGGACTCTGATCATCCAGGCAGATCAGATGCACCTCTGCCCCAATGCTCCATTGGCCCCCAGGCATCCTTTTTTTTTTTTTTAGAGGCTGGTCTAACCTGATTTTGTAATGTCAGAAGGAGTTATCACAGAGCCAAATTCACAGATGTCAGTCTTCTTCTCCAGAGGAAACACTGGAAGACTGCCACTTTATCAAGCCCAATGTTTTATTAATGGTTTTCTATTTACAGAAACATCACAGTAGTAGTTTTTCTGCATGACAAGAGAAATAGAGCAGAAGAGGACTTGTGACAAAATTTATTAGCCCTTTGTGACCTGGTAACTGCACAGGTCATTAATCTCTATATGACACCCTCATTCTCCTTTCCACACTTCTTAAGAACCACTGTAGAGAATCTTGCTAAGAAAAATGTTATAGTAGAAATTGAGGAGAGTAAGCTCTCCTCTGTGTTTGTTCCAAGGCTACAGAACTCATTTCCCAAAGAGAAATCATTTGCATCTCATTTATGATAGTGATGTGGCACTGCAGACACATAGAATCTTGTTTCAATTGTGTATTTTGCATGCATGTAAGTTGTGTGCTTTCCAGGGTGCTATTATTTTTGAGGGAAGCACCTGATGAAGCTGCAGTCCATAAAATTTATGGCAGTGTGTGAACATTTGTTTTGTTTTTGTTTTTTTAAAGAAAATTGGACCCACGTAAGTATGGGTTCCTCCTCCTCTCCACAGCAACCTAATGAGTTTTCTAAAAAGCAAATCCTTAGCGTGAGAAGACTCACTGGAAAGTCAGTAGATGTAGTATATGTGGCTACAAAGACTAAGTGACAAGAACTGTGGCACTGCTCTTACAAAATCAAATAGTATCTCCTGTTCTTACAAGAGGCTCCTTGCAATCCTGCCACTCTGCCTTCATTCATTTACAAGGTGTGCTGAATCACACAAGAAGGGATCGTACTAATCCTGCTCCTTTCCATCTTGAGCCCAAACATAAGACAGATGCAGAGATTTGCTCCCCCACAATTCCCTACCACTGCTCCTTTTGGGGCAAAAAAAAAATCCAACCTAAAATGGCACATCGAATGGACATCTGAGTGTTGGACTGTGACACTGGAAACCAGGGATCAAAGCCCCACTTAGCCATAGAGACCTACTAGGTGACCCTGGGCAAGTCACACTCTTTCAACCTCAGAGGGAGGCAAAGGCAACCCCCACCCCACCGACAGATCTTGCCAAGAAAACCCCCTGACAGAATCACCGTAAGTTGGAAACTACTTGAAGGCACATAACAACACTTCCAGTGCACATCACTGCACTATTGAAAACCTCAATGGGGAGACCTGCCCCCCATCCCCTCTGCAATTACCTGCCTCATTTTTTTAAATTTTTTTTTTAAATTAATACCTTACAGCAATCACAAGATAACAGGCCAAGAACTAGGACTGTGATCCTGAGAGGAGTAGCTTCAGATCTGAGGGGAGCCCTGGCCACATGTTCCTGGCTGGGCCCCCTCTCCTTTCAGCAGGCTTTTAAACAGTTGTGGTGGTGATGAGGAGGGGGAGTCTTCCAAACTTGTCTAGCCGCCATTTAAATTTTCTGCTATGCTTGACAGTAATGGTACATCAGAGAGACAGTGGGAAATTAAAACACGAATGATACAGAGGCCATAAAATGATGCCAAGACAGGCAGACGAGGAAAAAAATAAATCAAACAGAGGCCCTGCTGGAACCATGACAATTGCCCAAGGGTGTCAGGTGCTGACTTCATCCTTGGGGGTCTAATATGAGGCCTTGTATGACATAAGAAGTGTTAAAATGGATCACAAATGACTATATTGGAATCCCATAGCGAGAGTAGGGAACTTCTGGCCTTCTAGATGCTCTGGACTCCAGCTTCCAGAAATCCCACCAGCTTGGTTCATTGGTAAGGGACTGCGGAAATTATAGTTCAAAACATCTAGAAGATTGAAAGGAACTAATTATTTGGTAAAAATTCAGGGAAAGCCACAATTTTACTATCCAAATCAGCAACTGAAGGAGATGTTTTTTGCTCTCCACAAACAAGCAGTATCGAAAACTACATTGTGCTGTTTGGACAATGGCCGTGGGATGATGATTTTAAATGAGACTTCAGTAAAATCCTTCATTCATCCTTTGATGCTTACAGTAACATTCTGATATCCTTTCTGACAGGCCAGATGAAGTGGTGTAGACCCGTGGTAATCCGTAGCGTTGACAACAGCCCCCTTGGATACTAACAAATCTATTAACGAGGCTTGCCCTAGGGGAAAAAAGGCTTGTTACAATCAAAATGTCAGTGATTTCAGTAAGCAAAAGAAGTTTCAATTTTTGAATCAAACAATGAATTTAATTATCTTTTTGTTTACCCTGCTTATACAAGACATAAGGTAGCTCTCCTAGCCTTTGCTCAGGTGCTAAATGCCCCTTTTCTGACAACAGGGATTGACAGCATATTATTCTGGATTTGGGCTCAGCAAGGGACTTTACTAACAGTAATAAATGAATGAGACATCTCTGAAAAAAGCCTAGTAAGAAAGGAATGCACAGCAAGTTACAGGTACAGAGAAGAGTGATATTGTTCTGGGTAAAGGAACTGTAATTAAGCAGCCTTTCAAATAATTAATTTCCCTGATAGTTCTCACATCACTGACCTACATTCAGCACATTGGAGCTGCAATCCTGATACAGCAGAAAGGATTAAGGCAGACATTCAGAAGAGAATATCTAAATTTTCAAACGACAGCACAGGCTCAGGGATTCAAAGTATCCTAAAGATTACCCAGTCCAGTCCCCCGCCAAACTGAAAGATCTTCTCAAGTAGCCAACACAATGTAGACTGTGGCTAAGTCAAAATCATGAACACTCACATAATTTCCCTTTTTCAATCACCAAGGAAAATGACTACATCTAAACTAGTGCTATATGCTGACTTTATATAAGGGGACCAGTTTAAATCTTGCATCAGCACTAAACTCAATATCAACTGTTCTCTCAGTCTTAGTCCCTCCCATCTGTAAAATGGGTATAATTATAGATAGGTACCTGTAGAGTAAATTTTCTCTTCACTGTGGGGTTATGCTACATCAAGAGTGCAGAAAATCTTACAGATTTTCACTGACAGTAAACGTATTAAGCTAAAATACCCTGGCGAATTTGTTTCCCTTTTGCATTTGGTTCTGCCCACCACTTGGTGGTTCTGTCTATAAAATCTGAAAGATTTTTTTCAGAAAAGTTCAGGTGAACAGCACTCATGATGGCCAAAACCAAAGACAAAACAAACAAATATAGGAAGCCGCATTGTATCAGGCCAGACTATTTCTCCTTCCAGCTCAGTATTTTCCACTCTGAGTCCCAGTATCTCTATAATATATCAGGCCTTTCCCATCACCTGCTCCCTGGTCCTTTTCACTGGAGATAGGGAAAGTATTTAGGTATGAAAAACCTTTATACGCTACTGAGCCACAACCTCTCATTAGTTAGAAGGTAAGAAATGGTAAACAAATTGTTCCAGCAGACAGCCTATTCACCATTACCAAGCTTTTCATGCAACGGCAAGCAGCAAGTGCTAGATGGGTGCATCAGAAGACACATGCTTGGTTAATTAGTTACATTTATATACCACCATTCCTCCAATGAATTCAAGGCAGAGTAAACGGCTTTCCCCTATCTTCTGACTTTATTTTGCAACCATGCTACAAAATAAATCAGGATGAATGAGAATGACTGGCCCAAAGCCACTCAGTGATGTTTTTAATAAAAATCAGTAAACAAGAACAAATACAGAAATAAACAATAAACAAAGCAGAATCAATATCACTGTGTGTAGACTATACCACAATAATTATATATAAAAATAGAGTAAAATCTCAAACTATCAATAATCCAAGTACATTGTTCCAAATGTTTCTATGGATTGCAGGAGTTTGCTACCATATATCCCTATGATGATTAACATAGCTAATAAAAGGAAACCAAATTTCTGTTAGGTTGTCTATGTCTCCATTCAGTTCTTTAACCTTCTCCATTTTTTTTCAGTACAGCAATGCCCCAGATCTCAGCATACCATTACTAGTATTTAGACCGTCACAAACTATTCCAGTTACAAGTTATTAATTGCTGAGCCACTAATAATAAAAATGCAATAAGATCTTTTCTGGGATAAATTAGCATTTGGACCAGAAAAAATGTTCAACAATGCCTGATGTTTGTCATGCTGAATCTCATGGCTCAGTGGGTCTCGGAGCTGGTTCTCTGAATTCTCCTCCAGATTTTGCTAGACCACAACTCTTGTATCTCTCAACATTGAGTATGCTGGCTCGGGCTGACAAGGGTTGCAGTAGGGCACTGTTGTTCTCACCATACTACACTTCACTGGTAATGACTCAAACGCTGGCTGCTACTGGCAGTTTCAAACATACCTCTGAATCCTATGCAACATGGAGGAAAGAGTTTTATGGCAGGTTCTGAGGGAGTCACTGATACATTAGTGTCTGCTGAAAGCGGAAAGCTGGAATACTACTGGAATATTCCCAGTACATGGAACTGCAATGCTCACCACATATTGCAGCTATATGAAGAGGAGTGTACCCTCGGTCATCTCTAGAAAATGGTGTAACAATGGAAGGATCATTCAGTTTCCTGAAAATTAAAAAAAAAAGTGACAGAACATTATATATTTCACAGAATTGTTTTGTTCTCCAAACACTAAGAAGGTTATATCTATGCTATACTTGCTCCTCCAATTTGTTCCCCCTCCACAAACAATAGGGTCACTTATAGCTGAGTCATGCAAGTAATTCTTTCCCCTTGATACAAACTGAATTGCATGCCTATTTCACAGAAGTAAGCTACACAGAGTTTACTTGGACTCACTCCCAATTTGCATGTCTCAACTTTGTTCTAATAATTCAGGATTGATTTGTTCATTGTCAACCCAAACACAATTTCATTTTTCTCCAGAGATTTTGAACATCTATCCTTGTAACTAGTCTGCAGTTTAAAACAACAAGAACAAAAAGATAGTCTATGACAGCAAAACTCTGTATACTTATTTCCGCAGAATTAGCCATTATCCAAAATTATCCAACAGTTTCTGAGATTATTCAGATGTAGCACAGACCACAGTTTGCAATACTAAGCTGTGGCTGTTGTGATATTTGAATCAAAGTCATCTTGAGAAACAATGGTTTCTGAATAACCACAAAACAAGAATGGCACAGTTTAGGCAAGCTGTGTTTGCATCCAAACCAATAAACCACAGTTTACTGCTCTATCCCAGGGGCTTCTGCTTAGGACAGCATCTGGGAACTTTGAGGGATAGAAGAAATCTATCCAACCATAGTTTGCATGAGTCTGGAATACCAAGAATGGTATGTAGGCATTCCAATAAAGATTGAGATGTTCATCTGGAGTCCATCAACTATTTCCAGTTTAACTAGTAATGTGCACACAATTATCCGTGTGGGATTTACAGTGCAGTCCTTAAAGGTCTACTGAGAAAGTCCACTGAATTCAATGGGACCTATAAAATGTTCTAAGCAAAAGACTTGTATCATTATATAGTTTGCTATGCACAATTTTAAAACTGATGATCATGCTAGCACAAATCACAGAATCCAGTGAATCAATTCACTCAGTCTAGCATGTCCTGCATTAATTCCTAATCATACCTTGGAATTTTTTTGAGGACTTACCCAGAAACCAGTTTCTCACATGTGTCACAAAAACAGAGTGGGTGGCACATTTTTTGTACAGTGTCCTTATCACTATCCCCTTGGCTTAGTAAGCGCTCCACTTCTTCCTGGTTGCCTGAAGCAATGTGCTGTGAAAAAGAGCAAAAGATAAGGCAAGTGTACATGCAAAATCTAAACCAAATTGAATTGAGATGGAAAGAGAAGAAGGAAAATGGTGAGTATGACTTGCAGTCTGATTGTTCAACAATCTATGTTTCCACCATGAGTCATCTGTTTTGTGTAATCTTTGAAGATTACGTCTGTGCCCAAAAGCTCACAATAAATACGCTGCTATACACTGGCTGGCTGAGGCTTTCATGCCTCTCAGGTTCAGTGTAGGCCTGAAATAAAATCAACTTAAATATAAACAATTAAGGAGCAGGCTATGAAAGTATATTAACTGTGCTTTAGAAATGTTAAATTCATGTGCTTCAGAGCAGACGAGTGCATTATCACTCTCATGCAGATACACGTGCAAGAGTCCTGCTCCAATCCAAATCGAGTCACATGTCAGAAAGTGAACAGTAGCACCACAAGGCAGCTAGAAATGCACTCTCCATTAAAAGCAATGCAGTATGAACAAGATACCACCTTCACACGCATCTATTCTAACGAAAATTGCAATACTTGTCATATTTCTGTCTGCAATTTTGAATTCAGCAAGTGACATGCATACCTCATCTGTAACTGATTTACAGCACAATCTTATAAAAGTTTACTGAGAAATTATACTGAGTGCAAGGGGATTTATTCTTAAATACATATTTTCTAAGCATGACTTTAAAATGTCAAAGTTACATACTTTAAAAACATTCTGAATGGGCAGAATTTTAAACCAAACTTATGACATCCTTCAGACTATTTCTATTTAACGTGATTTCTAATTATTCGAACTTCTGGGGTGGAAGGAACTAGTCTGCTGAATCAAAAACAACAGAAAGTCTTGCACCTTAAAACCTAGCAAATTTTGCTTGGCATAACATACCCTTCAATCTTCCTGACTTGGCAGGGACAGTCCCAATTAACTGTCTGTTGACCCACTTTTTCAGTTGCTTTTAAAATGTCCTAGTTTCTTGCTCCTCCTCCCACCTTCCTCCTTTGTCTTCAGCTTACTTTCATTGCTGTAACTGAGTCCAAAGCACAAAAGCAGTTTGTATCCAATTAACTTGGGGGAGGCGGGTAAAGAAGGGGGCAGAACTGTGCCCTTCCCAATAGACTCAAGCAAAAGGAAACCGCTGCAGCCTCTCCTCGCTTGGTCTTCTTGTTTATTAACACATTTTGTCATCTTGACCATGCTTTAATGTTACTTTGCCTCCTGTGTCCTGGCATTCATCTGTGAAATTCTGGTAAGTATGGCACGAGCTTTCATGAACAGCACCCCAACTCACCAGATGCTTCTGAAGAGAGTGAGCTGCTGTCATGAACAGTCATGCCAAATACAACATGTTCATCTTTAAGGTGTCACAAAACTCTCTGTTCTTATTCAAAAAATGAATTATTGTGCTTTTTCATCACTGTTTCTACTTGAATTTATTTTTAAAAACCAAAATTAAGCAGTCTCCTTGATGTTACATGATCCAAAAATAAACACATAAAGACACACAAGTTTAGCTACATGTTGTACAGCAAAGAGCTTTCAGAATGTATATCTTTATTCAGAAAATGTAGAATCCATCTTTCCATTTAGAAGAATTCCCACAGCGGAGACTATTTGGGGGGGGGAATTTAAAAAAATATTTAACGAGAGAGGTACCTTCTATCATACTTGGTAGTTTTGTAACAAATCTAAAAAGTTTTGGAAATCTATTCACTTAATTATTGAAAAGATATTAGGTATAACATTTCAGATGAACCCAGAAATGTATCTTCTTGCTATGTTAAATGTTAATTTAGAGAAAAAGTATGGCAGACTTACTTTCTATATGACTTCCACAGCTAGGCTATTATTTGCTAAAAATTGGAAATCAGATACACTGTTATGAAAAGAAGGATATGAGTAAGGATCTTTATATATATGATTAAAGGAATAACCAATGGCACTCAGGGGGAAGTTTTATTTTATTTGTTATTCTTTTTCGATGTATTGTATATAATAATGATCATTGAGTTTGACTTTTTTTGCTTTTTCCTTTTTCCTTTTTGAAATATGTAAGTTTTATTGTTAAAAATGTCTTTAAAATATGATTTAAAGAACATTTAAAGCATCAATAATAATGGAATCTAAACAATAAGCTTGACTCAGCAGCTTTTCTCTACCAGCAGAGAAATATTTAAAAAACAGCTTGAGAGGAAAGTTCACATTAAAGATTAAACACTTGCCTACAAAATATGTTTTAACAGCATGCCTATGCAGACCAAGTTCTTAGGACTTGAAAAATGTCAAGATCACAATGTAGACTCACAACTGCAGTTCAGTGAATGAAGAGATTCAAAAGGGAATGGAAGTTCATTAAAATATTCTGAGGAGGAGACCTGACAGGTCAAATTTGGCCTTAGGGACAGAAGTTCCCAGGACTTGGTTCAACACACAACTTTTTATCCAAACTAACAATATATCTGAAATAAATCAACCAAATCAGGTAAGCCTTGCATAAGCCTCCACTTCTCTTACAATTTCTATTTTAGTGGTCAAATTTACATATTCTTTTGTGACACACTGAGGCAGGCTTATCTCCCCTTTTCTGTTTTGCTGTTCATGAATGTTCAATAAGGGATTCTGGGGACAGCTGCTGTTTTCCCTGCCTATTGTAGGCAGGCATACAGGACCGGCTAGAGCAGAATCTCATTCTTTCCAGCTCAAGCTTTTATTGCATTGTTTATTACAGACATGATACTGCAACCAACAGTGAAAGTTTGTATTTCTCCTTCACCATCCTCCCAGTTTCAGTGCTACTATAACACTGCCAGCTAGAAAGATGACCAGGGGCGTGGGGAAAGTGACGCTGGGTCAGCATAAAATGACTTTGGAAAAAGGAGCTTCTTTGTCTAAGAATTTGTTAATTGAGGCACCTGCAGTAATCAGGTCTAACTTGCACTTAGCTTCTGATATTTAATGAGACTGGGTATGTTCAGAGTGAGAAAACTCTAAAACAGTAGAGACATGGTAAGATTAACAGCAATGTTTATCCTGGGAGGGGAGGTTTATAAATTATCACCATGAGATACCATGGGTTTGAAATGTTCTCAGAAAATAAACTAATATATAAAAGTCAAAGTTTGTGAGTTTGTCTGTGTCAGGCAAAGACCTGACTTCATATGATTGGCTGTGTCAGGCTAAGTCCTCATATGATTGGTTACCTGAGAAGATTCTATGAAATCATAGAATTTGCAGTTTAGGGAGGGGCTTTAGAATTTTCAGCCAGAGAGCTCTTGGGTCTGGCCGACTGCTATGGAGACAATGCCTAGCAGCAAGGAGGAGGCCAGTGTATTTCCCTCAGGAACCCAAACTCCATATGTAAATAACTCTGCATACAAACTGGACTGGGAAATATGGAGAAAACTTACAGGTACTGGACAAGACAGTTTGGGGAATTACAGACACAGGATCTCAAATCTGTGTATTTCAACTGCATCTAATTCTTAAGGTAAAGTAAGGTAATTCCTAAGACATTTCTAACAAGTATTACCTATGAGAAAATAAAATCCCAGGCAACATCGAGTAAATACGCTAGTAAAATATAAGCCTATTTGCAAAGCTAAAGCAATATTAATACAATTCATACCTGAAAAAGGCAGTCTATTGGGGTAGTGGACATCTGAGACAACAAGTTCATTCTTTGTTTTAAGAACAGCTTCTCACTAAATCCTGCAGTTTCCTATAAGAAGTAAAAAAGGACTTGTGTCATTCAATAATATTTAACTGAAAATGTATATTTTTAAGACAACTTTTTCCAGCTTAGTGTGTAACTTCAGGTTGATCAGTTTTGCACAGCTAACTCCACCTTATATCCAGATTAAAGACCTTAAAGCTGAATCTCAGCTTATCATATCAAAATACACATTTTCAATACTTTTGTTTATTAAAAGTGTTTCTAAATTGGTCTTTTGTTTTTAAGAAAATGAGTCCAAAGGCTTCAAAATTAAAATCAACATTAGCAATAAAAGTCACAGCAACACAGAGCCAGCGTAGTGTAATGGTTTGAGCACCGGACGATGAACCTGGAGAGCAGGGTTTAATTCCCCACTTGACCATGGAAACCTTCTGGGTGACCACAGGTGCACCAACTCTCTCAGCCCCAGAAAACCCTATAATACGAGTTGCTTTCAGGGTCACCCTAAGTCAGAAACAATTTGAAGGCACATAACAAGATAGAATTAAGCTTATATTATGCCACTGATTAAAAGAAACAAAAATGATAGAAGCAATAATCAAAATAATGCAAATTATTTCATTGAAAGCTTGGGTAAACATAACAAATTTAGCCTGGTGCAAAAGATGGCATCAGATGTGTATCTCTGGCAACTGTTCCAAAAAAGGGGCATCAGTGCAGAGAAGGCCCTGTCTTCCATGCCCACTTACCTAACTATTGAAAATTAACTATTATTATTAAACTATTATTAAATAATGTAGTCACCTTGACCTGAATCAAATTGCTAGCTGCAACTAATAAACCAATTAAATGTGGGGGAATTTAAGATTTAACTTTCAGCAATTGATTCAATAGATCTACTCTAGCTGGGACTAGCATGTGGATTTAGGTTAATATGGCACAATATATGTTCGTATTATGCTAGAATAAATTCTTAGAAAGCATCAGGAGCTGTTGATACCTTCTCACTAGGCAGCTAGAATTTATGCCACACAAAAAAATCCTACAAAAGCAGCTCTAGAGACTAGTGGTCAGCCACAGAAGGTTTTACAGAGCAGTGCTTCTCAGGCTATCTGATAAACAGGACTACCAAATTTTTAACCTCAATCTGCCAAAGACCTGCACCATATCTGTGTCCATTAGCTGCAATGGTTTCATTCTTTCCTGGAAACTCACTGGGCACTGGCAGTACTCCCTACTTCTTTGGTTGCCAACTTTTGAGACAAAGGAAGTATAGGGAAAGTAGTGCCTGGAAGCAGCAGGTAGATGATTTTAGGAAATGGATTTGACATGCCAACTTAGAATTCCACTTCTCATAGTTGTCCTTTGTGACAAGCAGGTCTTAGCTGTAGTCAGAACTTATAAGTCAGTGGTGCCTATCTCTCTTTAGTGTGACGGTACAGCAAAGAGATTGGAACTACCATCCACTAGTACTCTGTCTGAAAATGCGGCTTCATTCACCTGTTACCTAAAACTTTATACTCAATTTGCCTCTTGAATTCACAGTTCTGGATACAAATTTCAACAGATATCTGGATAAAATAGGCCTGGGAAAAAACATGTCAAACAACTTGGTATGATGGAACACTTTTTATTCTTGGAAACAAGAATATGAACTAACTCAGGACAGACAGTATCTGAACTATACTGCCATCTGTGCAGTGACTCCTCTCATTTTTAGTTCTAGTATGGTCCAATTTGATTAAGAGTGGCTCCACAGAACCTTTCTCCAGATGTTGGTAGACTGCTAGTTTCAGTGTCATAGCCAACACTGCCAATGCTATAGTGAACATCAGCCCTCCAGATGTTGCTAGGCTCCAACTATCATCATTCCCCTAGTTGTCCATGTGGGTAAGCCTTCTGTGATTTGCAGTCCAATAACATCTGAATGTTTGTTTTATTCCCAGTTCTGAATTGGTGTAAAATAAGCATCTTCAGGCAGCTTAACCGAACACCAAAGCACATACATCTAATGTTGATTTAGATGTGTACAACTGAGATGGCATAATCCTTTCATAGACTGATGCTGCCCTAATATGAATTTTATGGCCTAAATCAAACTGCTGAACAAATTATAGATAAGGTGTGTGGCCTTTCAGATGCTGCTGGACTGCATCTGCCATGAGCCCCAGCCACTGACAAGGAATGCTGGGAGCTGCAGACCAGCCATTCATGGAGAGTTGCATGATTCCCACTCAACTCAGATACTACAGTTTAGGGATGGAAGAAAACTCCAGAGGCCAGCCCTACTGTTAAGCAGAGAGATTTCAGGCAGCAGGTTTTGGGTGCCATGGAAAGGCAGCAAATTGTCAAATGTTTAATTTATTTAGTTTTATTACCAAAGAGAGAGGTGTCTGTTGTGTCAAAACTGCTTCATTGAATTTAGGTATTCTGTTCTTTGACATAGTTAACATATAGAGGGCTACCAAATCTTCACCTCAGTTTGAAAAGGTAGGAAACATGAAGCCCTCCTGATATTTTAGACTACCTTCCTCATCATGATTTGCATTTTTATATGTAAGCTACCATTTGAATTATTTGCAGCTCTTCCTTGGTGATGCATTTCTGCTTTTATGACTATGCACAACTAGTTACTCTACATTCAGACCCCCATCTCTATTCTAATGAAGCATCCTGGGGCCCATTCACAATACCCAACTATAGTGCTATCATTCTATTTTAACCACCATGGTGCATCCAATGGAATTCAGGAATTTGTAGTCTGAGGAGGCACTGGAATACTTTTGCTGAAAATTCTAAATGTCTCTCCCCAACCTGGAAGTCCCAGGATTTCACCGGACAGCACTACAGCAGTTAAATTGGAATGACAGTAACATAATTATGTAGCATGAACAGAGCCCTCAAGGTCAGCATCCTGCATCCAGAAAGCATCCACTACATTTTATCCCACTTTCATAACTACATACATAGGTTTTATACCTGAGGCTTTAATTCCACTCAGCACTCCATCTGAAATGGATTATATCCATGAAAGCTCATGCAAAAATTAAAAACCAGTTAAAGGGGCTGCCATATTTCTTTTCTTTCTTCCTCCTTCCTTCCTATCTGTAACTATTACTTTTAGTGGTTTGTGTGTCTGAATATACATCTTGTCCTACACCTTTCTTGATCCCTATTTGAGCACAAGTAGAAAGAGATCACAGCAGGCATGTGTGAAGGCACCAGTATCACTCAAAATACAAACAGAATTTCATGCTGTCATCTCTGTTTTGTTTTGGAAGCAAACCTTGGAGGAAACATAAACAAAGAAGTGTCATTTAACACATTCCAAGAACTACAGACACATAGGATTCCTACTATCAGTGATACTGTATACCTTCCTGTAGGCCTACTATGAATTATAAACTTTAAGAAAATGAGCCCCCAAAGCCCTACAAATCCTCTAAAAGAAAGAGGACCTTACCACCATTTTATTTATTTAATGAGGACCAAGTACCACGTTACTACAGCAATGGAGCTCAGATCATCACCTAGTATCGTTACAGCTCAGGCTGTAGCTGCAGGTTGGCTGGCAAATTCCATCAGCAGAGCCAATAGTGCAAGATTATGGGAGTTGCAGTCAAAAACCATGGGGGGGGACTCAAGACTACATTTATGGCTTTCATTCCTCCTCCAAACTCTTGTTAGGTAAGTAAAATGGGGGCACAGGAACTAGACAAGGTTATTCTTTGAGTTGCACAGGTTAATGATGACCTGAAATCATAACTTCTAGGTTTCAGCCCAGTACAAAAACCACTATACCACAGAAGCTTACTAATTAAATTGAAATCTGACCTACTCATGGAAACACAGCAGTCATTTTGAAATACTAACAGAGTGAAAGGACAGGACATTCCCCCCTTGCTCACTTATGTAATTCTCCACTTAAATTTGGATAACAAATATGAGCATGACTGGGCAATGTATCTGAAAGAGGATACAGGGAGATCTGACATCTCCATATGACTTCTGTACTATTTGAGGCTGAATTTTGCACACAGGCCTGCCTAGTTTATATTTAACTCAGGCCAAATTATACTCCATGTAGTAAATATATATTTTAATAAATATATATATATATTTATATATCCACATATATATTTTATTTTATTTACTACACAAAAATGAGATCAACAAGACACAAAGAGGTGGAATTACTGGAAACCATGGAGGACCTTATGCTGCATCACACCTCCAAGAGGCCATGATGGGCAATTCACTATGTTTTGGGGAACAGAATGTTTTAAGTCCAGGATAGCCCTTATTCCAAACAGAAAGTAAACCAAAAATCAAATTCCTGTTTGAAAAAAGGGCTTTACTAGGACCTTAACATGTCCAGGGGGAGGCCAAAAACAATGAAATTGACCCCCACATCCATGAGAGGGGAACATTTTTGTATAAACATTCTCAAAAAAAATGGCACATCATTTTGGAGATTGTAGTAGGATCATGGGGGGCCACAAAAACAGCTGGGGGGGGTTGCATATCACTCAAAGGCCACACTCACTCCACTACTGCACTACAGTATTCACTAAGCATAGCTCTTCTGTGAAAAGATGTCACTACAACATTTTAGAAGATTCTCCTTCAAATGAAGAGGCTGCGTCAATTTTAACTAATCTACAGCTGCAATTTTAACTAATCTAGAGCTGCAAGCACAAAACTTTCAGAACTTTCCAGTGCAGTTGTTTGATTGCCAGGAAGGAAATTTGCCTGAATGCAAATAAAAATATTTTAAAAGAAAAACAGACATGTGTTTGTTTAAAGCTGCTTTACTTTAAAGAACTGCACACATTCATCATTCAGGTTCATTAGTGCATTTTATTACCAGTATACAAAAGATAGAATGTTCCTGTTTTACAAAAGACACCACACATTGTCCAAATATTTCTACTCTAGCCTTTTTTTCTGACAGAAAACTAAGTAACTGAAATTACAGAATTTCTAGAAGACTGAAATCTTAAGTGTGGGCATTACTTTTCATTTATCGCCTTCCTTCTTGGACACCTTTATCTTTTTAAATTAATATGGCCTTCAGATCTAGCAAGCAACTTGTGGTCAACATCTGCATTTTAAGAATAGAGTAAGCCAAGTGCCACAAGGTTGCTTTTCCACACCAAATCTTAAGCAAAGTGAAAGTGTTGTAAAAACCCTTTAAAAGGCTACAAATTTTATGATGTGAGTTCTACAGAAGAGCCCCCACTCCCCCACCCTGTCTCCATCTGCATCCAGCCCTTCTGATTGAGCCATTAAACACACAATTCCATTCTTTTGCAGCTGGGTCAGGCGCAGATTTCATTGTAGTACTCTGTTCACATCGTTCAGTCTTCAGTTCAGATTGACAGAACCTAGTTTTGGAAGGGTAAAAACTCCAGAGTGTTTCTTGTCATCAAGTCTGAGGAAACCATATTGCCTAGAGAATTTTTCAGTACTGAAGGTCTCTCTCAAACACTTAACACTTACTCTCACACACTCACTGGTTATTTTAGCCAGAACTTGGAAAAAATGGGGTCTAAAACTCCCAGAATGCCTAGTTACCAGGGCCAATAGCCAGGTCACCTAGGGGATTCTGGAAGCTGCAGTATAGAAAACTAGCCTTTCCAAACATAGATTTTAACCTCCCTTCAAGTGGTCTCCCACCCCAGCTCCTAGACAGGCTAACATCTGTTTAGTCTCAAAAATACTACAGGATCTGGCATTCCATGACCACCCAGTGGGCCCCCAAAGCAACTTATATTTGAATTCCAAGCAGACCATGCAGGCCAGATTTTTCTTCTGTTTTTTAAAGTATCACCCTCTTCACCGTCACCATAAGCAAACAGCTTGGCCACATAGCCAACAGTTCCCTGGTCAATGCAGATATGGGCCTTCACTCACAAGGAAAACATCTGCACATTCCGCCATCTACACAAAACAGGGATCCCATAGTGATCTGCACATGCAAGAGCTCCACGTCTTCAGTGGAACACTGAAGGACTACAGATCAGGGCACAAGTTTTGATGGTGAAATTTGACAACTTGGAAAAGTTTTCCCTGACTAATACTCCCAAACGTCTACTAAAAATCATGTTTTCAGCCCTTGTCAAATTCAGGATTAGGAAAGAGCAAGTCTCCAAACCTTCAATGAAGCTTTTGCTTCAGTCTATCATATTAGTACTTTATTTGCATTAAACCTTACTTGTTAATGGAAGAAGGGTAAAAAAAGTCAGAAACTGATGTGTGTTATGAAGTATAAATGGAGTGAATATGACATATGCAATAAGCACCACATAACATGTGTGAGTTATCCAAAACAGATTATTAATTGTGTGTAGATTTTCAGGGCATATCCTTAACTTGCGTTTACTAGCTATCTGGTTTATTTTCAGAATGACTTAGTGGTACTTGAATTTATTTTTAGAGTCTTTGTATGTTTACTTTGAAATTTGTCATAGTAAGCTACAATCAGAGCTTAAGCAATTATGTTTCTGGACTAATTACTAGAATCCCCCAGGTAGTGGAGCCAGCAGCCATGGTGGCTTGGAAGTCTGGACACAGTTGTCCAAAGAAGTAACTGGTGCAAGCTCTGACTTCAAAGCATTCTACAAGATGGTATCAAGTTACTATCAGAAATACAGAATCACTGACATGTGACAGTCTCTCATAATTTACAAAAGCTATAATCTTTTAGGGTTATGGTGCCTGTTACCATGCCATATACCTCCACTCCATGATATAATTGGTGATTATTATTTAATTGGCATAAAATATAACTCATACAATGTTACGGCTGAAAAGCCATGCTGGCAAGAAGACTGGCTGAAGACATGTGAAAATAGGTCAGAATCTCAGGGTATAGTCAGGTCATAGTCAAAGGATCAGTCAGGAAGCTCCGCTGTTAATGAGCTTGAGATAATCCCCTCAGCAACTCAACTTTCAAAAATAATAGCACCCAAAACTGCCTCTACAGAGCAACCAATTGTCATCAATCCTGCCAAAGTTCTCCTTCGTTTCCTCACCTGCCCAGTCATTAAAGAGCTATCACCATTCCCATCAGTGCTTTGTCATCTAATGTTAAGGTCATTAGCCTGTTCTGGAGCCCACTGTTTGCTCTGCCAGAGACCTATTAACACCTTCCCCCCCAGGGCAGAAAAATGGTATTTAAACTCTGGTTCTCAGCCTGGCAACTCATAGTACACTGGATCTAGGCCATCACTCTGTTGCTCCAATTCCCATTCTTGTACTATCCACAGACCCTTACTCTGAGCCACATCACTTTGTCTCTTCTCTGCAGGATAAGTAAATATCACCCACTTTGACCTAACCTCTTGCTGCTCAATTTTTCCCTCCTTTCCTTCAGTTAGCCTTGTGTGGTTGTGAGATTGCTTGGATCTTGCATGAGACTGTGATATTCCTCAATAAAACATACTTTTGATTGCCAACTGGTCTCCCTGCATTAAAACTGGAATATATAGGTAGAAGATCCTATAAGGTTATCCCCTCTTGCAGGCCTCCCTTTGAGCCAGTAACTCTCCACTGTTCCACAGAGGCACTAGTACTACAGGTGGACCTCTGAGTCATCCACCTCTTGGGGTAATAGTGCCTACCATACAGTCCAAAATGTGAATCTGTGTAAATAGTTTTCATATATAAGCATTACCATTTCTATACCGCAAACATGGGAATCATGTGGCCCTCCAAATGTTGTTGGACTGCAACTCTCATGTTCCCTTATCATTGGCTATGCTGGCCAAGACATCTGAAAGCTACTGTACAACAACATCTGGAGGGCCACATGATTCCTCAGCTAATCCCACAATACTGAAATGCCAGAGATTTTTTTTCCACTTAAAAGAAAAGGCTTATCTCTAACCAACTCCTACAATTTTGGGCACCATCTAGCTTCAATACAGCAACACATCTGTATGAGATGCAAGTATAACACATGCTAAAGGACAGGCACATGCTTATGTCTAGATTTTTCCTGCACATTCTTTAGCTCCTTTTGCCATTTGCACTTTTTACCATTCAAAGAAGCAGTAAATGCAGGAGGTTGTCCTGTTACCAGCTCCAAATGACAGCCTAAGACTATTTTGTTGTTATGGAGACATTTAGCAGTGTGTGCAGGCTAAATGTTGCAATGGAAATGTACACCAACAAGCTACCTATCCAGAGAGCTAGCTCTTACAACATCAGTAAACTACTGCATAACTGCAATTAGCAAGCTCTGTGGGAAATCTTCATGTTGGGACTTTAAGAACCCCAGTAAAGTGGCTTACCGTTGGCCTGTCAGAGAGGTTTCCTTGGCGGATGTATTCAATTGCAGCCTCAATTGAGGTCAAACAGTATCCTAGCTCATCCTTTGCTGAGCTGCAAAACCTGAAGTTTTTGATGTAACTCAGATTCGCCATCCTAGACAAGAGAATAAAGAGAATAAAGCACAACTCAAGAAGAAAAAGAGATAGAAAATACCATTTAACTCTTGTAAGATTTTGTAACTGTTTCTAACCTGCCCTATTTTCCCGTCAACAAACAGAACATAAGAAAGTTTTTTTTAGCAGAATCTTTAAATTCAACAAATAGAGGGCAAGGGCCACCGGTTATTAGCAGTCTACAACCCAGCAAGAATTCTGACCTAACAACTTGCAAAAACAGCATTGGGGAACCTATGGCCCTCCAGATATTGAAGATATACACTTGTATCATACCTGATCATTGCCCAGGCTGGCTAGGACTTGGAGGAGAAAAGCCAAAAAGGGGCCATAAAATCTAACTGAGGTAGAGCCACGCTGAAGAAAAATGTTTAAATCTAGAAAGTGTTGGAAGTTCCTAGTGGTTTCAAGTTAAACATGTAGAGAACATTCTGAGCCATGTTCCAAAACATTTTGACATATTCTGTTGATATAATAACAGCTAGAACTTGGAATAAGATACAAAGAATAAGTGTGACATGCATAGTTTGGAAATAGTGCTTGCTCCCTATTGGTATGTCAAAACCTTTTGTTGCTCAATTGCTGCCATTTTATGTTTTTGTAAGAATTCTATATAATTGCTTGTTCAGTGTGGAAGCCTGGGCTTCCAAGTCAGAGTCCACCTGACACTGTATAGTTAAATAAATTACTAAGTTCAGTCTATTATCAGATGCTATTCATCAACCTTAAATGGTTGAAAAAAACCTCCCCTCCAGGCTGTTAGGAACTGGAGTATTGCAATATCTGAAGGCAAAGGTTCCCCACTTCTGGTTTAAGGGAACAGGACAGATGTACATGTTCAGCTGCCAAACATACATACATAGTTGATCTTGAGTGATCTGGATGCTCCTAACCAAACAGGACACCACCAAGGCAAAAGTTCCACAGTGGTTTTTTGCAGCTTGCACTTAGACATTTCCAAAAGTAAGACATGTCTTGACTGGCTTGGAAAAGTTGCTTTTGACTACAGCTCCCAAAATCTCCTCATCAATATGACCAATGAGTACACTAGCCAGATGATTACGGGAGCTGTAATCATTACAATTCTCCTCGAAAATTTTGACAGCAAGCTATGTCTATGTTGTGAAGGAGGAAAAGCTAAAGAAGCTTTTTCAAAAAAAGGATTAAAATAATTTAGCTCTTTTTTATGGAATATATGTAGCCTATATCTCATGTAGCTTAGATATGTTAGAGTTAACTATAACATATTGTCCTCAAAATGCTCAAAAAAGTTAGTTTCAAAATAAAAAAACTGCAAAAAAAGTTCGTTCCTTAACAGTAAACATTTTTAAAACATACAATGTATTAGTTTGATGAATCATTATGGCCAGCAACAAATACTCAGGGAATGTTGATTACTACTCAAATACAACATAGCTTGCACCTAACAATTAAGATAATGAGTTTTAAAACTTCTGCTGGAAAATGTTGATGAATTAGGGTTTATCCAGGTACATTTTCAACAAATTATTTCCAAGTTCCAGCATCTCATCATCAAGAATTGTACTGAGAGACAAGCAGCATAAGAACCTGTTTTAGCCATACACCACTCTGTGAACTGTCCAGCACTTTGTTTCAAATATCCACACATTTACAAAAAGGCATCTAACACGTGCAAACTCAAGACACATGGATTAAAAATCAGTATTACGCTATAACTGACGTCCAAGAACATAAGCACATTTTGTTAAATGCACATAATCCCAGGAAATAGCACGCTACTAATACAACATTCCTGCTGCAGGCATTTACATTTTCTAGTTTTCCATTTGCATTATAACAGGATGAGGAATGAGCAAGGTCTAATTTTGTAACAGATGTTAACACTACACATTTTTCAGACTTATGTACAAAAAAGAAAGTTACCCAAGGCAAGGGAAAGAAGGGATTTCTGGTGCTAAGCAGCAAGAAACATGTAAATATGTTTTATATTCAGATGGTATTAATAAAGACAGTGTGAATACTTTTGGCCTGGGATGCATCTTAGCTGGAGTTTAGCACAGCCAACAGCTACCAACAGTCAGTTATGCAAAGATTTTACAGCATTTGTTGCCAGAGCAAAACAGCTAGAGAATATACCCTTTTAGAGATGTTTTAATAATAGCCTAGTATTATATTTATTAGTATTTAATGCAGAGCTAGTGAACTATTTAATGCAGAACTACTACAGAGCCAAATCCAGGCCTCCTGCAATCCTGATCTAGCTTTTTGGGGATGGTCTTGATGGTCACAGCCTTATGATATCATCCCTTGGGGCTTTCCTCAACTTTCATATGGGTCTTTCCCATTTTAGAATTTTAAACTAAGCTTTAAAAAGGGGCATTTCAACATTCTAGAATGAAAAAGACCTATAGAAAAGTTGAGGAAACCACTAAGTGATGGTATCACAAGGTTGTGCAGCACGTCCCTTTTTAAAGCTTAATTGAAAGCCAGCATAGTGTAGTGGTTTGAGCACTGGACTATAACCCCAGAGACCAGGGTTCGATTCCCTGCTTGGCCATGGAAACCCAATAGGTGCCCTTGGGCACATCACACACCCTCAGGCCCCAGAAAATACCATGATAGATTCACCTTAGGGATGCCGTACACTGGAAATGACTTGAAGACACACAACAACAACAAAAGCTTAGTTACTGGCTAAAGTAGGTTCATATTTCTGATGACACTTATCTGCCTTTTTCTGAAATTGACTTTTGCCCTGGGGTTAAAAGAGATTCCTACATTTTTTGGCTTTTCCTTTTTAAAAAAGATTTGTGTCTTTTAATTAAGTTTAGACACTTAAACTATAAGACATCATCTCCACTGTATGATTTTTAGTCTAAAATCCCTCTAAACATGTTAATCCTATGAATCCTGTGTTCAGGACCATGCTGCAGTAATCATAGGCTGGCCAAAATGTGTTGGACTATTTCTTGGAATAAAACCTTTCTTTGTATATCCAGAGCTGGCCCATCTTTTATATCATGTTTTAGTAGATGTTCCCTGCTTCTTCTGTTTTCAACCAAGCATAAAGCATTTATGAGTAAAAGGACAACCTGTCATAAATGAAGTACTAGAAGGTGAAAACTGATTCTTTCACTGTGGTTGAGCCCTGGGATTCAGAAGCCAAACCTGCCCACCACCAAAGCCTCCAGAAGACGACCCTTCCTAATTTTTTTTTTGTATTTTTCCAAAATAGGAAGAAGATTTCCTGTTTGGCAAAAATGCCAGGAACATCCACATCGACACCTCAGCAATGCCCTGAATCTTGCTGTAAAGGAAAACTGCCATTCCAGGAGGCTTCCAGGAGCAGCGAGTCAGTCACCCTTTTCTTTTTCAGCGGCAGTTTCCAGGTATATGCTGGAACAAGAACAACCTTGGGAAGTCACATATAGACTCACTGGTGATATTATTTCTGCCTTCCATTATAGATATCTCTGGCAGCAGAAGCAGATTTCACATTGTTAGAGTGAGAGCCAGTGGAAGGTAGTGGTCAGAATGGTTGCCTAGGAGTTGGGAGATCCAGGTTCAGAATTCGACTTGAGCTACAAAATCCACTTAGTGACCTTGAGCTAATCACTCTTATTCAGCCTGACTTACCTCCAAAGGATTATTGCAAGGATAAAAATGGAAACAAAGCTCACTGGACAAACTAAACACAATTATTTAAAATGAATACATACATAAAATAAAATAGCATTCTTTGAAGATAACAGAACATGCTTCATACCAATTTGGAATCTCTGTCTTCACCAGGAGGTACAGCAAGACGGATAGGAGGTCATCTGCACACATGGTCTCCATGTTCACTGAAAGGAGAAGAGGAAAAAAGATACATAAAAATTCAAGGTTGGATGCTTTTAAACTAGGGGAAAAGCGGCTGATTAGAGAACTTTTTGATAAACTACACATTCTACTCTTCCCCCGCCCCATGCAGCCAGGGGCCTTAAAAGAAAGAGAGAGTACATAGAACACAGAGTAGCAAGAACATCTGGGAGGCATGCCCTCTATGGAAGTGAAAGAAAAGCAACAGGTCATTTCACAAGAGCAGCAAGTGCATGCTCTGGAGCCCACAGATGAAGAACACATTCACCTCCAGATATTGTTGTCCTCCAGCTTCCATAATTCCTAACCAACATAGCCAACTGGAGGGGACTGTGGACAAGGTAGTCTAAAGAAAACTGGAGTGCCCATAGTCATCCACCCCTGGTGTATATGACTCTAATTCTGAACATCATATCACTCCAACAAACTCATACAAAAAAAGAAGACAAACCCAGAGTAAAATATTTGCACTACTCACTACTCTGACAGTTCAGGTTCTCATCACACAACTATCCACCCATTAGCCAGAGCAATCTTTCCTAACCAGGGCACCCTCCAGATACTGTGACTACAACATACATAACCAAGGATGGTGAGAGTTGTGGTCCAAAACATCTAGAGGATACAAATTTGGAGAAAGCTAAACTTAACACAAGGAAACTTTTCCAATATACCACTATGGTATTCACATGCAGATCTAAAATGTGAGGTCTCTACACTGGCAAAATCAAACTTCAAACTGGATCTTTCTAGCCTCCCATCCCCTTGTTTTCAAGCCTCTTCGGGCTCTTTCTATAGCTTAGTAAAAAATACCATCATAAACAGTGCCAAGAAAGTATGCATATTGCCTATTATTTGCAACTTCAATTCCAGCTCTTGCAAGAGCTGTTGGCCTCAAAATAAGCAATGCATTCTCCCTGTCTAAAAATTAAAAAAAATAAAAAATCTAAGATGCTTCAATTCATAAGTCAGCTTGCCATTTTCCTACATCATAATGTAAAAGAACCCAGAAGTTTTCCATTTTGGAAACATGTACATTTCCATATACAAATGTACATTTATTTTAAAAATGTGTGGAGTGCGCTTTCTACAGTACAGGTAGACACTCTACTGAAAATAATTATTTCACTGCCATGATTACAGACCTCTTTGACTTGGAGACTGCATTATAATTTGCACCACTTTACGGAGACAAAGGAGCTTCTGCTGTGGGGAAGTGCATTTGTTCAGCTGGCTCAGTTCACGTTTTGCACGTGGTATATTGAAGCTGGAAAGTTTGTTCAAAAGGAAGAAAACATTAATTCACAACATACTGAAAAGGTATAAGAATTAGAGATTCTGTGTCAAAAAGCATTATACAATACTCATTTTAAAGCACAGAAATCTTGTCCTTAATTCCTCCTCCAAATCCCAGCATAAAAGAAACCTCAGGTTGCTGGCCTTGCCTGCTGTGGTGCCTTTCACAGCTGCTTCATCCATGCAAACCAGCAAGTAAAACTCTTCACAGCACAAGATCTCCAGATCAAGTTAATAGTGGAGGCAAAGCTATAGGGTCTGGCTGAGAAGTCAGTGATCTATATGCAGCCCCCCATTCTAAATCAAAAACATACGCACATCCATGTGCATGCATGTAAAGTGAACAGCACTATAGGATCTCTTCCATCTGTTTTTGCAAATAAAGCATTACTCCCAGAAACTATCTAGAGCAGGGGTGGGCAACTGTGGAAGGCCAGGGGGTCACATTAGCTTCCCAGGAGACACAGAGGGCCATGCTCCCCATTGCACCAACTGCTGGGGGAAAAACACACAACTTTTTGCCCCTAAATGCCCTCTAGGGGACATGACCCATTATCATGTTCTGCAGACTTCCAGAGCTCCTAGAGGTATCCTGAGTCACTGGGAAACATTTTTTGACTCTGGAACTCCAAACATGGTCCCTCAGGGCCCCTGCAAGCCACATATAGCCCATTCTAGATCTAGAGCAATGATGGGGAAATTCCTGCCTCTGGGCCAAATGCAATCCATGTGAAGATGTTCCTTGCATAGCCTGCAAGCTGTTTCTTGACCTGTGCTTTGTAGCCAGCATGCTACTGCTCAGCACTTTTCTCCTAAGACAAAAGACACAGCATTGAGCTATGCTTTTGATGGCTGGGGTGGAAGTGCCCATAATGGTAAGAATTCAATGTAAGCCCATCTCCTGTGCATATCTGGAATGCAGGGCTTCAGACTCTTCCCAATTTAGAATTCAGGCCCTGAGATACAAAAAAGTTGCCCATTCCAGATCTAAATTCTAAATACTACCATCAGCCCTTCCAGCATAAATGTAGACTGTTGAGCCTCCCTTCTCTCTGCCTAGCATTTCTTAGCAAAAGGTTATAATCCATTCATACTTGTTCTTGGGAATGGCATACAGTATACCAGTATACCATACAGTATGCCATGTAAGAAAATTCAGGATTTTTTATAAGACAGAGCTGGTCTGAGAAACAGCTGCCTCTGCTTTGTTCAAGTTGCTAGGTTTTCCCTCTCATTGCACCTCCCAAAGTATAACTGGTAACAAAAACAAGCTTTAGAATAAAGTTGGGGCCTCTTTAGGCAACACACCTGAATTCAGCCTTGATACCCAGATCTTTCTGCTGCAGGTCTTGCAGGCTTCGTGTAATTTTGTTGAAAGCTGCATCCTAGTCAACAAATACAAAGAAACTCATTTTTTAAATACCGGGAAGAAGATGTAGCAGAAGATACTTTATATACTACAGAGCAAGACTAGGGAACCTCTTTCATTGTTAAGGGCTGGATTCAATTTCAGCTAAGTTGTCAGAAGCCACTCTAGGTGGGGCCAAGGCAGATGGACAAGACCAAAAAATACCAGCTTGAAGCTCCTACCACAATAACTACATCTTAGGAACAGCATTTCAATTAGTTAAAATTAAGAAAAAATCCTGTATGAAAGATGGAAAACTGCCACATGATAGAAGAGTACGTGACCATATGGAAAACCCCAAAAAGCTGCTTAAGATGTCAGGAGGGCCAGGTTCAGTCCCATTCCTGCCATGCAGTAACCAAGCAATGTAGAAAACTAGAAGTTGCCTTATACCAAGGTAACATTTTTGTCCATTTAAACTCAACATAATTCTACCGTGAGTGACAGAAACTCTTCAAGGTCTCATGCTGCTATTAGCATTATCATTTATTTATATGGCACCACTGATGTACATGGTGCTAAATAAAACAACAAAATATAGTTTAAAAAATTTGCCACTTTAACCTTCTAGCTGGAGAAGTCAGTAAGGGAATGAACACAGAACCAGTTGCATACAAAAACCACATGGATTCAACACTCCCTCAGTATAGCATAAAGATCCGCACATGGACCTTGCACTATATGGACCCACATACCACCCTCTTGACTTAAAGCCCCAAAGCTTCCTCACCCAGGCATTCCATTCTTCAACAAGAGCAGACAGGGTCAGAAAAGTCTGGTTAGCCTCCACAGGTGTCTGTAATCACTGTGTGTTTGGCTTGCGGGGGGTGGGGAGTGCCAGATGCTTCTTGATCCGGCTTGTTCACACTGAAACATGCAATGGCATACTGAAAGACTTACCATGAAGGTCCATTCTTACCAAGGAGAAGGAACCATCCATTAATGAGTTAATTCCACATGGTTAGGCAAGATATCATATTATTTAAAATGAACTTCCGTCAGTCCTCTTCTCTTCCTACTTCAGTTCCTTCAAAAGCCAAGACACAGGAAAGAAAAGCTGCTCCATGTTCAGGAAAGGAATTAAGGTCTTGCCACCTAGGGTGGATCTGGATGGCTTTTTCTCCTTGGCAAAAATGAGCTTTCATGGTAAGTCCTCCAATGTGCCATTCTCTGCCAGTGGAGAAGGAGCCATCCATTACTGGGATCTACCTAAGCGCACACACACGCACGCACACACACGGTGTGTGTGTGAGTGTGAGAGAGAGAGAGAGAGAGAAGAATGTGTTTTAATGTGGTACTATTTGTTACAGAATCCTTCTATCAAAAGAGTCTCTGGCTAAGATGTATTCATTTAGTATAGTGAATGTGGATGGAACTGCACATGTGACTGCCCCTCAGATTTCTCCTAGGAGTGCATTAGTAGAAAAGGCAGCAATTACGGATGCTGATCTAGCTGAGTGTGCTGTTATGCTCTGCGGTTCTGGAATACCTAAGGTCTCATATGTCAAAAAGATGCATGCTTTGATCCATCTGGTTAGCATAGCAAAAGATATCTTCATTCCCAGTGAGGTGAAAGAAAAGATACAAAGAGGGCCTCTGATTTTCTGAATGCCTCTTTATACCTGATATACAGCTTTAGTGCTCTTCTTACATCTAACTTGTGCTATTGTTTTTCCAAGGCGCACACTTGGTGTGAATGAGGGAAGTATTATGGGCTGGAAAAGATGGAATGTAGAGTTTATCTTAAGTAGGAAACCTGGACCCAACCACAGAGAAACTTGTCAGTGATGAATTTATGATGAGATGGAGCAACAGATAGGGCAGTGAGCTCTGAAACCCTTCTAGCTGAAGTGACTGCAACCAGAGACTGAGTCTTGATAAAGAAAGAATCCTGAGTGGAACAGATCTAAGTGGTTCAAAAGGAGGCTTAAACAGGACTTGGAGAATTTTGTGGAGGTCCCAGCAGGCAAATCTGTGAAGCACAGAGAGAGCTGAGAAGAGTTGCCCCTCTGAAAATTCTCCTAATGTGAGAGTGAGATGAAAGACAATATATGTTGGATAAACATATAATGGATGTGAATGCTGTTGTCTGATGGCAAAGAATGTTTGGTTTAAGTCCCATTCCAGGTCGTCTCATATTTCTGAAGAGTGGATTTTCACCTAGACAATAGGAAACTATTTACCACCCTGTGGGAGTAGCCTTATTTTAAGCATGATCTCTGCTCAAGGTGGCTAGGTGGATCTCAATGGAAGACTGGACCTTGACTGAGAAGATGGAGAAGTGTTGAGCGCATTAGCAGTGCCTGAATGGAAGAAGTGAGAGAAGAAGTGGGAGAACTACAACCTCCTTGGCCAACACAGAGTCACTAGGACTACTAAGGCCTCCCCTGATCTTCCTCAGCATTCTGGACATAAAGGGATTGGGGAAAATGTTTATAGCAGACCCTGAGGCCAGGGTGTCTGCAAGACATCCTGGGCTTTGACCTTTAGACAGTAAAATCCGGTGAAGTGCCTAGGAAATTTGTGATCTGCATCTGAGGCAAGCAGGTCAACTTGAAGGTTGCTGAAGTGTGCCTACAGCTGATTGTAGGTCCTGACTCCTTCTCCTGGGTACACAAGTGTGGTGACTGAGGAAGTCCACCTCCCTTTTCAGGGTTCTCTGAATGTGTTAGACTGAGAGAACATTCTTCTCTGCCTAGGACAAGAAATGGTCAGCCTCTCTATGAAGTGAGTGAAAGAAGGATCCTCCCTGCTTCACAATGTAGGATTTGGCTGTTTTGTTGTCTATGCAGACCAGAATGTGAGAGTTTCTGAGAATATGCTGTAGCAGAAGTGGTCAAGAATGGAATCTTGCCCACATTACCAAGCAAATAAATCATGTGCCTCAGAAGGTGTGTCAGGGTCATGAGATCTGCATATTTTGATCTGGCAAAAAGCAGAGTTTCCTGTTTGATTTTTTTGATTCTGTCTGGAGAAGGGAGATGTGTCCCCTCTTGGTATTGACTCAGGGCTCCAGGAAGAACAAGTTACTGAGATGGAAAATAGACAACTCTTCCTCTTGTTGATCACAGAACCATGTTGTTTTAGCAAGGAAAGGGTGATGGACAATGCTTGCTTGGCTTCTTGAAAGGAAGGTTGATTTTACAAGGAAATCATCGAAGTATGGGAAAATACATGTTCCTTGTTGTCTCAACACTGCTATAGGAGCTATCCTACGTTTTGTAAACATCCTGGATGTCAATGCTAGACTGAAGGGAAGTGCTCTGAATTAATATAAGGTATTGTGGGTAACAGAAACGAAGGTACTTTCGTGAGGAAATACGGTTAGCACCTGAAAATAAGCTTCTTAAAAATCCACAGACAGGAAAAAGTCCCTGGGGAAAAGGTGTCCTAGATGATCTGGAAGCCTTCCATCCACAATTTCCTATGTTTTACAATTTGATTACGTATTTGAGGTATGGGACTGGACAGAATCTGCCCCCCTTATTTATTGATAATTTTTGAAAACACTAAAATTCTACAAAAGAAAAGAAAAGAAAAAACAAAAACATGAAAAGGGGCTAAAGCGTAAGAGTTAGAAATCAAAGAATAAAGAAAAAGATGACTACCATTCTTCCTTTAAATGGTGTGTGATTCCCAAATTATTTCAGGCCTCTCAAAGATAATATCCAGCAATTCTCTTCTTTTCATCCCCTATTTCATTTGAGAAAACAGAAAGAGGAAAGGGGGGAAAGAGATTTAAACTGAAGAAATAAGATCAGAGAAAGTAGAAGAGATAGACATATGACTTTTTCCTAAGGAAGACAAGACGAAGAACTGAAGCAGGGTGAGATGAGGCCCATAGATGTTCATTTTAAGTAACGGGATATCTTGCCTAGGCTGGGACGTGACAGGAATTAATTCATTAATGGACAGTTTATTCTCCACTGTCTGAGAATGCCCATGTGAGATGGTGTTGGGTCTTTAACAAAAGTCAGAAGAGCGGCTTTAGGTACTACTCAGAGATGTTGGGAATACCAACCCCTGCAGTGCCCTAAAAAGCACATCCACATGCATAAGGGCACATACACATGCAGATGTCCCAATCTACCACTGAGCTATGGAAGGAAACCCACTAGATGCATGTTTGTCCTTAGTCAACATAATATCTGCAGTTGAAGGCACATATGCGTTCAAACAGATTTCTTCCAGAATACCTTTGAGCAATGACTGGACAAATACTCAGGCCTTTGATTCAAATATGCCTTTTCCCAAGTACCACAATAAGCATGTTTATAATATTCTATTGTTGGAATGTAAAGCACAACCATACATGGTATTCTAGCCAGTATGGTGAATGGTTAGAATGCTGGGCTAGGAAATCCAACTTTATTTCTATTGAGCCATGAAACTCTTTGGGTGACCTTAAGCCAGTCACTATTTCTCTGCTTGGTAAGACAGAAGTGGGGAGGAAAGCTAAGCACACCACCTTGACTTCAGAGGAGGAAAAGTGGGAGATACTCAATAATAAATTAGAAAAAGAAAGCACCTACCTCACTTGCCTCGATAGTCCCCACATATTTAAAAATCAGATCATAAAGAGCATGGTGAATATATATCTATAGAGAAATATACACACACAAAAAAGAGAGTTGTATCAGAGAAACAGGAAGCTCCCACCTTTTGACCCCCCATTATTGACAACTTGCTCTTTTGATGCTTCCAAATTAAGGATGAGTTCCGTTAAGCTGACAGGGGTTCCACTCTTATCAGTTCTTATTGCCTACAGAGGTTCACTTGGAACTGCATACATGCGCTGTTTGCAAAGTGAGCTGAGAGAGGGGGAAAGGTGGTAAAGCCAGCTAAGGGACTTTGCAAGCAGCATGTGCATGGTTAGTAACAAGTGAGCTTCTATAAGTCATTCATGCTCCTTACAGTACAGTACAAGGGGTTCCACTTTTCAACCAATTCCATTTTCTGACAATGCTCCAATTCCTAACATGTTAAATGAACAGAGGGAGCCTCTGCCTGTGTATTACTTTCCCACTTATAGACCCATACAGACCCATTTAGTCCCTGAAATCACCTGGGTACTCTTCCTGGAGATGTCCTTCCAAACTGGGCATTTAGAAGGGCACCTCCCCCATATGAAGAATGCTCTTCTGTTTAAAAATTACACATTCTCTGACAATTCTCATTTTTTGGCTCATGCTGCAGCCTTAATTATTTTTGCAAGCTTCCTTGATGTCATTCACCCTATGACATATTTTATAGATCTAGATACTATATAAAAATTTTATGCACTACAGCATATTGTATGTTTTACTGAAGCACACCTTTTAAAAATCTTC